>PVHP010005716.1:0-63886 GCA_004024765.1 Zapus hudsonius
TCTCGTTCTGGAGTGGTTTGTTTAGAGCCTGAGCATCACTGATTTCTGGATAAGGTTGTGATACAAGTATCCCCTCATGTCCTGCCACAGCTGGAGTTTCAACTTCCAAACACTCCACCTCCTTTGGCTTAAAATGTCTTTGTAAAAATTCACTAGATACACTTCCAGAACTTGGGGTTCTTTGCTGGTGTTCTTGGGGAAACACATCTTTGAATTCTGTGGTTCCTCTCTTAGTACAAGACCTATCTTTATTCTTTTTGTGAAGGCATGTGTCTTTCCTTAATTTTGATGATGATTTCTTTCCCTCCCTACCGTTATACTTCTTTTTATTAGAATTACAACTTAGTCTATGAGCCTCAGGCTTGTCTGCAAAGATCTCCTTTTGGGAAAGAGAACCTTCCTTTCCTTCTTGCACTTCAGAGTCAGGAGGCCCAGAGTGCTTTTCCTTTTCGCTTGTCTTGAGGAGAGCTGCACCCCTTCGAGCTTTAGGAACATAAAGTGCCATGTCAGGCCTTTTGGTTCGAACCCTGCATCTCTCTGCTTCTTGCTGCATGGCACCACTTCAATCTAAAAGAAAAATAAACAGATTTAATTACCAAACCTAATTATAATGTATTTAACTAAGAAAAAAAATTAAAGACTATGTAGGAGGCCTACTAATCCATCCTATAGAAATACTTGATTAAAAAAAAAAAAAAAAGCAGTAGAACTCTCTGAGGGGAGGAAGTCTTTCAGCTGGGGACCCAGCCAGCTGAGGGCACTGAGGCTTCGGCCCTGGAACACAGCTTGCTGAGGGCCTGGAACTTTGTGCCAGGAAGCCAGCTCTGAGGGTAGGAAGTCTTTCAGCTAGGGAACCAGCTAGCTGAGGGCAGAGAGACTGCCACATGGGAACACAGCCTATGTCAAGAAAATTAGCCGGGCATGGTGGTGCACACCTTTAATCCCAGCACTTGGGAGGCAGAGGTAGGAGGACTTCCTTGAGTTCAAGGCCACCCTGAGATTACATAGTGAATTCCAGGTCAGCCTGGACTAGAGCAAGATCCTACCTCGAAAACCAAAAAAAAAAAAAAAGGAAAAGGAAAAAAGAAAATTAGACCTCATTAATATCCCTCATTAAGAAAATTAAACTTTTATTCAGAAATGGGAAAACCCCAATGCAAAAAAAAACAAAAAACACAATGTATCAAGCTGAGCATTACCCACCAAGGCCCCATAATGAATGTTGTCACTGAAAATGTAGGACAGACAACAGAATTACAATCCCAAAAACAAGAGTAAAATAACCTCAGGACATAAATGCAATGAGGCTCTGACCAAGATATTGGCTGAGCTGGAAACAGTCCAAAAAAAAAAAAAAAAACACATAAATGAAGTGAAACTCAGTAACATGAGCTTTGCCATCAGACAAAACAGGAAAATCAGAGCGACTTCAAAACAGCAATAAGTGAATTGGGGGTAAGCCAACAATGAGAGGAGCTCAACAACCAGCATATTAAGTTCAATGAGGACATAACCAAATGCAAGAATGAATTACAAGAAACATTAGGAAAAACAAAGCTAGACCTGAAACTGGAATTCAACAAAGAGATGGAGGCTATGAAGAAAAATATAACAGAAAACAAAAATCAAATGGAGGTATTAACCTGCAGGACAAAACATCAGACCTCGAAGATAAGAGAGAAGAAATAAATAGGGAATCCAAAAATTTCAATAAATTTTAAAAATCATGTGAACAAAATATGAGGGAACTGTGGGACACCCTAAAGAGACCAAATATAAGGATAATGAATATACCAGAAGGGGAAAAAAAATTCCAGGGCAAAGGCATACAGAACATATTCAATAAAATTATTGAAGAAAACTTTCCCATTCTCGCACGAGAGAGGCCAGTCCAGATACAAGAGGCCCACAGAACTCCAAACAGATAAGACCAAAAAAAGGAGCTCTCGGGCTGGAGAGATGGCTCAGTGGTTAAGACACTTGCCTCTAGTGCCTAAGGCCCCGGGTTCAATTCCCCAGGACCCACATAAGCCAGACCCACAAGGAGGTGGCCCTTATTCTCTCTCTCTCTGTTTGAAAATGAATAAATAAAATATTTTTTTTAAAAAACAATAAAGGAACTCTCCAAAACATATCTTAGGTAAAATGCTAAACACAGAAAGGAGAGATGGCTAAAAGCAGCAAGAGAGAAACAACATATCACATATAAAGACATCAGACTTTTCATCAGAAACCATGAAGTTCGGGAAGGCCAGAACAACCCTCTTCAAGGCCTAAAAATTTATGGCTTCCAAACCAAACTATTGTACTCACCAAAATTATCCCTCTAATAGATGGAGAAAGGAAAATGTTCCATGATAAAAGCCAGCTCTAAGATTATATGCACACAAAGCCAAACTTACAGTGGATATTCCAGGAGACATTCCACACAGAAGAGGCAAACAACCAACCTCAAGAGCCCAACAGAAGAGGAGCACAATAACCAAAATTAGTGTGCTCATAACATACAGGGCATCAACCCCCATAAACCCTCCACCATGTCAGGGCTTAAAGTAAAACTCACATTTATAACTTTTAATATTAACAGACTTAACTCTCCCATAAAAAGACACAGATTAACAGGGTGGATCAGAAAAAATGGATCCTTCCATCTGCTGCCTTCAAGAAATGTACCTCACTTCTAAAGACAGAAATATCAGGGTGAAAGGATGGAAAATGATCTTTCAAGCAAATGGATATAAAAAACATGCAGGTATGCCCATATTTATATATGACAAAATAGACTTTAAACCAAAATTAATTAAAAAGGACAATGAAGGGCACTTCTTATTCATCAAAGGAATGATTGAACAAGAGGATATCGCTATCATAAATATGTATGTACCAAATACAGGTACACCACATTGCATAAAGCAAAACTTGCTTGAAAACAAAACAGAAATAAACACCAATGCCATCATAGTAGGGCACTTTAATACATCATTTTTGTCCCTAGAAAGATCATCCAAACAGAAGATCAGCAGGGAAATAACAGATCGTAACAACACCATAGATCAACTAGACCTAACAGATGTCTACAGAACATTCCATCCCAAGTCTTCAGAATATACATTCTTCTCAGCAGCCCACGGAACCTTCTCCAAAATAGACAACATATTGGGACATAAAATATGCCTCAATAAATTCAAGAAGATTAACGTAACTCCCTGAATCATAACAGACCACAACGCTTTAAAGCTGGAAATTAACAAGGGGAGAAACAACAGAAAATGCACCAACTATTGGCAACTGAACAATATGCTATTAAACAACAAATGTGTTGTTCAAGAATTCAAAAAGGAAATTGAAAAATTTCTTGAGCTAAATGATAAGGAAAACACAACATACTAAAACTTATGAGACACAATGAAGGCACACTAAGGAGAAAATTCATAGTGCTAAATGCCTTCAAACAAAGACAGAGAGATTTCAAATTAGTAACCTAACTACCCACCAAAAGGCATTAAAAAACTAGAACAATCCAACCCAAGGAGCTCAAGATGAAAAGAAATCATTATCAGAATTAAGATTAATGAAATGGAAACTAAGAAAAATTTTTAAATAGAGGAAACAAAGAGCCAGTTGTTTCAAAAAAAAATTAAGACTGACAAACACTTGGCCAATCTAATTAAACAAACAACAAAAAAAAAAAAAAAAGAAGAGAGAGAAGGCACAAATCATCAAAATCAGAAATGACAAGGGAGAGGTCACAACAGACACCAATGAAATTGGAAAAATCATCACAAAATACTTCAAAACTTCTACTCCACAAAATTGGAGAATCTGCAAGAAATGGATGAATTCCTGGACACCTCCCTCCTACCAAAACTAAACCCAGAGCAAAAAAAGCTTCCAAATAAACTATCACATCCACCAAGATTTGAAAATGTAATCAAAAACCTCCCCAAAAGAAAAAGTCCAGGACCTGATGGATTCTCAGCCAAATTCTACCAAACCTTCATCATAGAACTGAAGCTACTCTTTCTGAAGTTTTTTTTTGTGTAATTGGAGAACAGTGAATACTTCCAAATTCCTTCTATGACACTACCATCACCCTAATACAAAACCAAACAAAGATACAACAAGAAAGGAAAATTACATACCTATATCCTTGATGAACTTAGATGAAAAATTCTGAACAAAATCTTCTCAAACCAAATACAATAACACATCAAAAGTATTATCCACCTTGACCAGGTAGGTTTCATTCCAGCGATGCAGGGATGGTTCAACATATGAAGTTGATTAATATAATCCACCACATTAATAAGCTTAACCACAAGAACGACATGGTTATCTCAATCAATGCCTTCGATAAAATACAACACTTCATGATCAAAACAATGGAGAGACTGGGCATAGAGGGCTTATACCTCAACACAATAAACACCATATACAAAACTCCTTAAGCTGAAATCATACTTAATGGGGAAAAACTCAAGGAGTCCCCACTAAAATCGGGAGCAAGACAGGGGTGTCCACGTTCACCACTGCTCTTCGACATAGTGTTTGAAGTTCTACCCAAGTAATAAGACAGGAGAAAGACATAAAAGGGATACAAATTGGAAAGGAAGAAATAAAACTCTCCCTTTTCGCAGATGACATGATCCTATGCATAACAGACCCAAAAAATAATATCAGTAAACTCCCGACAGTGATAAATTCCTTCAGCAAAGTGGCAGGATACAAAATTAACACACAAAAATCAGTAGCCTTCCTTATACAGATGATATGCATACAGAAAAGGACAACAGAGAGACTGTCCCATTTTTCAATAGCTAAAAACAAAAATCAAATACCTTGGAATATCACTAACCAAGGATGCAAAAGACTTGTATAATAAAAACATTAAAATGCTCAAGAAGGAAATAGATGAAGATGTGAAAAGATGGAGTGATATTCCATGCTCCTGAATAGGTAGAATTAATATAGTAAAAATGGCAATCCTTCCAAAATCAATATACAGATTCAATGCCATGACGATAAAAATCCCAGCTTCATTCTTCACAGACACAGAAAACAATCTCAAAATTTACTTGGAAAGGCAAAAGGCCTCAGATAGTCCAAACTGTCCTTAGTAAAAAAAAGTTCCTCAGGCAGTATCACCATTCCCCATCTAAAGATATACTACAAAGCCATAGTAACAAAAACAGCATGATATTGGCATAAAAACCCACAGACGGGCCAATGGAAGAGAATTGAAGACCCTGCTCTTAGCTTGAGTAAGTATAGTTACTTGATCTTTGACAAAGGTGCAAATAACTTTCAGTGGCAAAAAGCATCTTCAACAAATGTTGCTGGACAAATTAGATAATTACATGTAAAACAAAATGAAACTAGACCCATTCCTCTCACCATGCACAAATATCAACTCCAAATGGATCAGAGACTTCAACATAAGACCTGAAAACCCTGGAAGAAAAATTAGGAGGAACTATTCACAAGATAGAGGTAGGGAAAAACTTCCTGAGCAAACCTCCAGTAGCCCAGGAAGTGCAACAATCACTTAACCAATGGGATCTCATCAAGCTTAAAAGCTTACAAACATACCATACTCAGAGCCAATAGACCACCATCAAACTGGGAGATAATTTTTTTCCAGCTTTAACACAGAGGTCTAATATCTAGAACTTACAAAGAGCTCAAAAATAAATAAATAAATAAATAAATAATAAAAATTAAACAGCCCCCTCACAAAATGGGTCACAAAATAGGGAATTCACAGAGGAGGAAACACAAATAGCAAATTCTCCTTTACTTAAGTGTTCATCATCATTAATCATCAGGGAAATGCAAATCAAAACTACAATAAGATTCCACCTTACTCCAGTCAGAATGGCAATCATTGAAAAACTGAATAACAATAGACGGTGAGGTTGGGGGGAGAAGAAACCCTCATTCATAGCTGGTGGGATTGCAAACTCGTTCAACCATTATAGAAAGTAGAGTGGAGACTCCTGAATAGAATGGATATAGAGCTACCAGTGGATCCAGCTATCCCTCTACTAGGCATCTACCCCCAAGATTTCACGCCTCAGCACAGGGACATTTGCTCAACCATGTTTATTGCAGCTTAGTTCATAATAGCTAAGAATTGGAATCAACCCAAATGCCCATCTCTGGATGAATGGATATCAAAGTTGTGGTATATTTACACAATGGAATTCTTCACAGCTGAAAGGAAAAATGACATAATGAAATTTAAAGAAAAGTGGATGGACTTGGAGCAGATCATACTTAGTCAATTCACACAAGAACAGAAAGTCAAATGCCACATATTCTCCCTCATATGTGGTCCCTAACCAGGTTAAGCCTAAACTCTAAACAAACCTTACAGATGAAATGAGAGTGTAAAGGGGATGGAAGGAATGGGGAGGGGGTAGAGGGACCTATACAATAAGCTAAACCAATAATGAATTGAAATCATAAAATCCTTAATTTCATACAGTAAGCTCTAGAGGAAGATGTGGGCATCGCCTGGTAAGAAGGGGCCATGAATAGAATGGGAGGAAGCCTAGTCCCATGAAAAACTGATCAGACCTGCAACTCCCTGTCCCAGTTATTGGTTCCTTTCCACACTGAGCTGTTGATCAAAGAGACCCACGAGGTCCACAGAACAAGATAGGCTTCTGTCAAAGCTTTTGAATATCTGCCCCAGGCCAAAGGTATGATCCTATTGCTGAAGAAGCACAGAAAGTCATTGTACATCATGGAGAAACTGCAAGATCCAGAATGGCAACCAGCTCCCAGATGGTAACATGTGTAGTGCCAGAAGGTGCTACATGAGCTGCCAGGGGAAAATGGTCAATGATATTTGGAATAAGCAGAGACCTGATATAAAATTCAGGCAACTGTCATGAGAATGCTGAACACTCAGCTTTATGAGAGAGAACAGCAAGTCAAAAAATGCTCATTTGTGCAATAGTGGCACCAAAACCTAGGGAGTTATTCAACAGCTTTCAAATTAGCCAAGACATCCACTTATTTAACCTACACTGATCTCACTCTCCAATGGAGATTCTGTTTGTATTTTTCAGAAGGCAGCGAGAGAGCCATGATCACCAACAAACCACAGGATGATGGTGGACATTCTGGCAAGAGATGAGCCACCCTGGGCCTAGCATGTAGGCCCCAAATGAAACCTTTGAGAGAGTGGCATGATAAACAAGAGACCTATCACCACAGAGAGTCAATTAACCCAGGATAGGTCTGCAAGACAGACACCAACAAGAGCCCACACAACCCAAAGCAGAAGTACAGAGACAATTAAGATCTCAACTATCAAACAGACTTAAAACTCACCCACCATGACTCAGGGAACTGAGCGGAAGAGAGGGCAGAAAGAATGTAAGAGCCATAATGGGGGAAGATATCCAGAAACATTGCCCCCCCCCCTTAGCAACAACACACAAATGGGAGGAACCTGCTACCTCTTATGCTATTCATGACCCCCTACCCCATGGACTGATTCAGTATGCCCACGGAGAAGGCCCCCCCCCGGGGGTTTGGGGACAGGGAAGAGGGAAATAGGGGTACTATCATAAGATTTGCTCATACAATGTATCTAATAAAGGATATTAAGAAAAAAAAAGATTTAAGAGTAACTTGAGCCAGGCATGGTGGCACATGCCTTTAATCCCAGCGCTGGAAGGAGGCAGAGGTAGGAGAACTGAAGTGAGATTGAGGCCACCCTGAGACTACACTGTGAATTCCACTGGGGTAGAGCAAGATCCTACTTTGAAAAGATAAAAATAAAGTAACTTTAATGTCAGCTGTACAATGTAATCAACAAATGTTTCCTAGAAAATATACATCTGAATGATGATTTTGTACACAGAAAAGTTTGGTGGAAAACAGAAAGGCATGGAATTGTCCTGATCTATTTGTATACTGAAGAAATGTTACACAAAATTTCTTCAGTATACAAATTCCTTCTGTGAACTAAAAATAAAAATACAATTTTATGAGAAAAAAACCATGTTTCTATTGTAGGTTAAGCCTCCCTAATCTAAAAATGAAAACTCCAAATACTTCAAAATATGAAACCTTTTCAGTGATGTGTAGGCACTCAAGAGTGGATTTTGGAGCTTTTAGAATTTCAGTTTTAGACCATCAATGTTCAACCAGTAAAGTCTATATAAACATTCTAGAATATAAAAAAAAAATCTGAAGTCTGAAGTACTCTCCGTACCAAGCATTTCAAATAAGGGAAACAGCCTGTAATGGACAAGTGACCAACTCTAAAATATCTGCTTCCAATAGTAATAGAATCGATCCTAGTACATTAAAGAGAATGGAGAACAAGAACATTGAGGCAACTCATGCTAGTAACTTCCTCACAGCATCTTCCACGGTTATTAAACCAAACTTAATGAAAAAATTTAGTAGATTAAACCAACCTTTATCTACTACCTACTGAACAAAAGAAAACATGCTAGGCAATTTTATTTATTCCTCTTGCCTGCAAAAGAGTGCTGTGAAGTAGGAAGATATTAGTACAAAGAGAAGAAAATACTACATATAGCACATATATCTATTATTACTATTTCACAACATATATTCTGAAGGGCAGAGATAATGAGAATAAAGAAGGAAAGACTAATGAATTCTTATTCACACGTTCCTAGATTCCTAAATATTCCCGATCCAGAATATTTTCTTTTAAACAGCCCAAGACATACCATGAGAAGTGTCCTCTTTGCTCTTGTTTCTTTAAGATGAGCTAGGATGTCCCTATGTTGCCTAGGCTGGCCTTCATATTGCTATGTATCCCAGGATGGTGTTAGGATCCTCCTGCTTCAGGTTTCCCAGTGCTGTGATTATAGATTTGCACCACCACACCTGGCCTCCTCCCTATTTTGCCCAACATTCTTCCTGAATATTCTATCTTTCCTATTGTAGAACAGTATGATTTTAATAATGAGCAGACAGAAATACTGGAATATAATAAATATTGTTTATATTTCAATTAGTAAAGTATTTATCAATGTATACAATAATGAAAATGGGCTTCCTGACACAGAATGTAAGATGTGGATTATCTAAAATAACTTGTAAGTAGACTCACAAGTGATTAAATGACAAAAAGTAATAGTGGGTCGAAGTGACTTCACAGAGGGATAAAGGATAATTATGAATTTTTTCCCTCTACCCTTTGAAATTCAACATTTTATATAGCCATTAAATACAATAAACATTAAATAGTTATCAATCTCCAACTGACACCAAAGTAATGGGATTAATAAGGGGCAAAAATGGCCAAGCTACAACTCAACATCATTTCTACAATCTGAAATGCTACACTGAAAGTAGCATGAAGTCAAAAGACAATAAACACAACAATCTGCTGGGTGATTAAAAAAAAAATAAAACACCACAGAAGATTTGGCTTCTGTACAATCTACACAACGAAGTATCTGACAGCTTTTATGATCAGCCGCAAGGTCAAGAAAACCTAAAATGGGATGAGGATGCTTTAAAAAGCAACACATTCTTAGTGTGTAGAGAGAATGCCATGCAATTTATGATTTTAAAAAATGAATGCCTCTTGTCCAAACATTTAAATAAAACATCACAGCTAACTTTATACTTGAACTACTGATTGCTTTACAGAAGAGAGAAATTCTATGTCTATGCCTGTTTCTCCAGAAGTCAGTACCAGAATCAAATGAAATAAATTAAAGGAAAACAAAGTTTAACTCAATATAAGCAAAACAAAACAAAACCCTTTCTTTCTAGTTTCTACTGTCCAATGAGTTGTTTCTGACATACACTATAGAAAACATTCTACTGATAAGAAAGATAGGCTACATTAATTTGAAGTATTCTTCAAACTAAATCTGTAACTGACCTATCAAAAGCTTCAAATTTTAAATAATTATTTATTTTGCATTAGCCTACAAAGACTTTGATTTCATGATGGCACTTATTAATCTGATCTTGTTTCCCTCTCCTATTCTCCCTCACCTCTTCGACCCTTCCCCCAGGAGCTTCTTCCACCTGCATGCCATGTGTTTCCTTTTGCACCCTCTACTCAATGCATCGTGTTCTCCTCCAGTCTCCAACCTAGCTTCATAACCTATTGTACTCACTCTTGCATACAAACATTAAAAATCAGGATCTGCATATGAGAAAGAGCATGAGATTTTTGACTGAGTTACCTCACTTATATTTTCTAGTTCATTGATTTCTCTGAAAATTTCATGCCTTCATTTTTCTTTGCAGCTGAATAAAATCCCTTTGTGCATATGTACTATATTTTCTTTATTCATTCATCAGTTGATGGGCATCTAGGCCAATTCCATTTCCTACCTATTGTGAATAGATCAGCAATAAACATGGATATACAAGTGTCTCTGTCATAGGATATAGAGTCCTTTGGATATATGCCCAGGATATCTTAAAATTATTATATGCTGCAGTGATTGGCAAACTTCAATCTTATTTTCCTTAAAGACTATATACCATCACAATATTATTTTCTAAAGCAGAACAGTAGTGTGATAAACTTATACTATCTTTTTCTCTACAAAAATACTGAACTCAAGATCAGCAGTGTGCAGGCAAATCACCAACCAACTTACCAAGTATGTTTAGAGTGCTGGCTGATATTTTTGTTTATGTCAATGATATCTACAATGTGAGTGACTTTTTTGCTTAAGTGGGAAATTGTTTTCTAAATAATGGAAGAATATATATTTATTTTTAAGCTATTCACAATGTAGTAGCTAAAGACATAGCACATATATATTAGCAGCATTTTTTCCATCACTGTAAGTTCTAGATAATCAATAAATAATCAAACCCTGATTTATGGCATTTGTCAATTTTAATACTATTTTAAATGGTTCTTAATTTTAAAAAATGTAATACATTTCATAATAATAAGCTTATGTGCTTTGATTTTTGATAATGACTATGTTTAAAATCAGTGTACAAAATTCCTAATTTTTCTTTTCTTCTTTCTTTCTTTTTTTTTTTTTTTTTTTTTTTTTTTTTTTTTTTTTTTTTTTTTTTTTTTTTTTTGGTTTTTCGAAGTAGGGTCTCACTATCACTAGCCAAGGCTAACCTAGAATTCACTTTGTAGTCTCAGGGTGGCCTTAAACTCACATGGATCCTACCACCTCTGCCTCAGGAGTGCTGGGACTAAAGGCATGTGCCATCATGCATAGCTAGAATTCTTAAAATTTTAACAGTAGCTCTCAGGTCAGCAAGAGATGCTCTCATACACCACTGGTGCGATCAAACTCTTCATAATAACTTACAGACACAAGAAAAGAAGAGTATCCCCAGTTTGTGGACTTTTAAGATAGTGTCAATTTAATTTAGAGCTTTCTTAGGTGTTTATGAATTCCTTTTACAACTATAGGCATCGAAGACTTAACATTGGAAACAGAGGTGCCTGCCACACAGGTGTTTTTACATGTATCTTGGATTTAATTTTTCTGACCTAGCATTTTTCATAACATTTGATGTCTTTTTGATGTCTTCCCACCACCATGCCCGCCCACCCACCCATATACACAAAGTTTTAACTTTTTTTCCACCATGTTGTAAGGGCTTTTACCAGTCCTAATCTGCTTTTTAATTGGAGAAAGAATTAGGTTCTTCATTTTGTAGCTAATTTATTCCAGAAAGACCATCAGAATGTAATTCTGTTCAAAATTATATTTTCTGAAAGAATAAGAAGTCAGATTTCTTTATGATATAGGTCAGTCAATTACTAAACATATCTTTAAAACCCTTTAAGCCAATTTATTTTTTTCTATATTAACTTTTGAACACTGGTATCATACTGGAGCACCTTTCCATCTGCTTCTACTGTTTCAAAGACTGCTTGTGAGAAAATATTAGTCACTACCTTTAAGTACTTCTCTCATTCATTTGCATGAGAAAGTGAACTAACACAAAGTAAATCAACTTTTATATTATATGTCAACACCACTTGTCCTGCCTTTGTTATCTAAATATAGATCCTTCTCCAATTAACAATAGGTCCTTCAAACACTCAATGATAATTCAACCATGAATTGGCTAAATCCAGAATAGAGCAAAGGCTGACTTAGGATATGTAATATTTGGCAGAATCTACCTAATGGGTTTGCTAACTATGACTGTCAAACAAATTCTCTAAATTCTATTACTTTGTTAGTTTATACAAATGTATCATAACTAAACCATATGTTTTCCCAACTTTTTTTTTTTGAGACAGTCTCAGTGTGTATCTCAGCTTGGCTTGAATTCACCATGTATTCTAGGCTTTTCTCAAATTTGCAATCCTCCTGCTTCAGCTTCTCAAGTTACCAGTATATGCTACCATGTGTGGCTTGGCTGCCTCATTTTTTTATTAGGAATAAATGAAAACCTATAAGTTACAAAAAGTAAAGGCATTACAAAAAGTACCCATATACCCATATATTGTAAACATTTTACCACATTTATTTTGTCATCTGCAATCATACATGTCCCTTCCCTCTTTCCTCCTTCACATTCTCTACCCAGGGTGAATTCTTTTTTCTAAACCTTTCAAGGGTAAATTAAAGGTACCATGACCCTTTGCCCTACATGCCTCAGAATAAATTCCGTATAAATAAGAATATTCTTTCATATAACTACAGTAGTTACCAATGTGAACAAATTTAAGCAGTCTGTAGGGTGGCACTTCAAAAGAAAGCAAATATCCTACTTTCTCATCAAAACTTCCCCACAGATTGATGGTTCTCAATTGCAAACTGATGATTTTCCCACCACCAAGTCACTACTCCACCTTTGCAATTCAATCCTTGGCAATTTTCTGGGGGGAAAAAACTATATATTTTAGCTCACAACGAATATTAAGATCTCTAAAGGATTCAATGTTAAAATTTCAGCTCTCAAGGTGCTTGCTTCCAAAGCCAGGGTTTGATTCTCCAGTACCCACGTAAAGCCAGATGCACAAAGCGACACATGCACCTGGAGTTCGTGTGCAGTGGCTAGAGGCCCTGGTGTGCCCATTCATCTCCTCATTTATTCTCATTCTCTTTCTCTTTCTCTCCTTGCAAATAAATAATATCAAAAGAAAAAAAAAAAGGAAAGAGAAATAAGCATGTCTTCCAAAGTTGCATGGTCCCTTCAGTAGACTTAACATAATGTGTCCCATTTCTGTTCTTTCCTGAAAAAACAAAACAAAACACAGAACTGAGTTTGGTGTTCAATTGCAGTGAGTAACCCAAACCTGGTACATCTATTTCTCTTTCCTCTTTAAAGCCATCTCAAGGCAAGGCACAATCAATTCATATGTTAGTAAACAGAAATATGAGGGAAAGGGAGAAAAATATTAATTGAAAATACCATGACAATATATTTACTTCAAATCTATTTTCTGGAAAATAAGTTCCATCCATTTAAATTTGTTAAAATTATAAAATGTTTGAGAACAAACAACTGTGTCCAGTTAAGCACATACTGAGTTCTGACATTGGCATCTTCTCCAAATGAAAAAAAAAAAAAAACACCAATGTAATTATTTATGTAAAGCACATACTAACAGACAATTAAAATCCTCATTTATTAAAATCCTGCCAGGCCTGGTGGCACGTGTCTTTAATCCCAGCACTTGGGAAGATGAAGTAGGAAGATCACTGTGAGTTTGAGGCTAACCTTGGCTATAGAGTGAGCTCCAAGTCAGCCTGGGCTAGAGTGTGACCCTTCCTCCAAAAAAAAAAAATGCCCATGCAAACATTGTGTATGCAACATTCAATAGGTTGACACAAAATTCAATACTAAAGATAGACTAAGCACATAATTATACTACTCAGGAACTGGTCCTACATCTATATGGGAATTCATTTTATAACAAATGTGATACTTCAAAGAAATAGAAAACAATGGAATACTCCCTGGCTTGTCAATACTGAGGACTGTACATGTATATTCAAATGAGATTGGTCTAATAATTTTACCTCCTACTATTGCCATAACTGGGCTATCAAGGGTAACACAAGACACAGTATACACATTTAAAAGCCTGTGTCTATGGCTGCGCTTAGTGGTCCTTGAATATTTGGTATAATGTACTGTCAGGGAAACATTTTTGGTAAACACGCTTAAAAATTCTTTTCCCATTTTAATGGTAAAGATATATTTAAGTCTATTCTTGACTGATTTTGGAAAATATATTTTTTGAGAAAACCTACCACTTTGGAAGGGGTGGTACTGGGGATTGAACCTAGGGCCTCACACATGCTAGGCAAGTGTTAAACCACTGAGCTATTCATTTGCAATTGTTTTTTACTCTTCTAAACTGCCCAGGCTGGCCTTGAGTTCACTCTGCCATCCAGGCAATCCTCTTGCCCGGACTGTAGGCCTAAACGACCACAGGCTCAATGAGCCAAGTTTTTTAATGCTTTGATATAAAAGTTGTTCAGTAGTCCCCTGTTGTCACTATGACCTTTGTGGGGGTGGGGGTTGTAATATATTTGTGCTTTCATTCCTTTGTCTTTGATCAGGCCCAGAAATCCATTCTATAATTCTTTTCAGGGACCAGAGCTTGATTTTATATATTGTTTCACTTCTAATTTTTCTAATTCATTAATTTTTGCTCTCATCTTTATTTTCTCCCTTCAATTTTCCTTAGGATTATTCTGTCTTTCATTAAGTTCTTCAATTTGTAAGTTAATTGGCTATACCCCAAAGTATTTTTGTAACTGTTATTTTAATTTCTATTGCAATTTTTTTGAACCAATACAAAATAGAGAAAAAATATAATGAACCACCACACATCTTCAAATTATGACCAATTTTTTCTTCATATGAACCATAAACACCCCCCACTAGATTATTTTACTGAAGAAATCTCAGATACCATTTAATTTAATCTTTAACTACTATACTATAAATCTTTAAAAGTTAAATAAAAACACAATCATAATGTTTCAGGTAAAACTGTGAGGTTAGAAACACTGGTGAAGAGAAACAAGAGGCTGGCTGAGATAGCCAAGCTAACTAGGTAAGAGAAAGGGTAGGGAAAGTTTTAGTTGGCCCACAAAGCCTGCATAAGGCAACTCTGCCCTACCCCTAGTGAACTTCTCAACTTCATGAGTATTTACACCTTTATTTTTCTGCATCTAATACATCTGGGTGTAACAGGCTGAACTATGGATAAAATGGGCTTCCAAAAAAGCCTCCACCAGAAAAGGGACCCACCCTAAAACACCCCTATGAGTGGAAAAGGAGAAGAAAAAATGGTAGCTGAAGACTACTAAGTACAGATACTAGAGGCAGTCTTTTGCAGTAGCTTGTTTTATTTGAGAAACTTTGGTTTCACATTAAAAATACATAACTACACGAGAGTAAAATGGTGTCTAAAAATTCTCAGAAAAAAAACCTTTCCCTTCTGATGAGCTTTGTTGTTTTCTTTGTGTCTATCTTTTGAGTTAAGGTACAACTTGTTGAGAATTTAAAAAACTTTTAAGAGGTAGATTCAGTGCTCAAAACCTCAACTCACAAGCCTCTATTCCTATTTACCACATAGCTATGAAAATCTGACTTTGTTACCTAAAATAGTAACCATGAGTAAAAGCAAAACATAAAAGCTATAAATAATAAGCATGTTTTATGATGGCACATTAATATAATAGGTCAATATCTAAAACAATGCTAAGTGAAAAAAAACTGTAGTTCCAACTCATTTTCTTCTCAAACAAAAGGGTGTGTATATGTACATGAATGTGTATAATCATGACTGGACAGTGAACTATGCATGGTTCAGACTCTCAGCTCAAGAAAAAAGAGGAAAGGGGAGAAGAGGGAAGGGGAAGAGAGGAAACATTTTATGAAACCAAAGCATCAAAGTGCATGCCTCACAACAAAACCCTTAAACTTTGGCAGAATCAAAGCAATCAGATCAAATCAAAGAACAAGTAAAACAAAGGGAAATTCAACAAGAATGACAGAATAGAAAGAAATAAAGACAATATTCAGGGATCATTAAAATCTCTTGAGAAACTGGTAAATTCCTCAACAATTTTGGTAAAAATGATGTAGCAGTTCCCAGCTTCCAAAACTGTGGGTCACAATCCCATATGGAATTGTGTTATTGAATGGGGGAAAAGGAATAAAAAAATAAAAAACAAACAAACAAAAAAAAACCCCTGGTGTCAGTTAAAAGGTTTCTGAATCAAAGATCAAAAATCAAACGTGTACTGAATCTGAGATGTTTCTGGCAGTTCACCTGTGCTGTATCCTGTGACTTCACCTAGTCTTGGTTAAGAGCACACAACCCCATACACCTTGTACTTACGAGTGCTGGCATTTCATGCAGGTGCCAGAATGCTTGGCCTTAAAGACTTTTTTTTTAAGTATTTGTAATATATACATGCATGCATGTGTCTTCATATGTGAGTGGCAACATACTATCACATGACAGAAGGTCAACCACAATGCCAACCAACACTACCTAAAACACCTTGGCTCAGAATTGAAACCTCTGAGTTGCAGTGCTTTTACTATACAAGTTTTCTGCTATTATAGAAATATAAATGCTTATTTGTAACAAATAAAGACAATATTTTCTTATCATCATTATTCAGCATATCAAATTAGCATATTTTTAATGTTAAAATGTCTGGTTTTAAAATATCTTTGTGATTTTAAGATTGCTAATTGTGTTGCTAATTTGATTTCATGAAAAAAATAACTGAATCAATTTAACAAGGGATTAGGATTAAATTTCCAACAATTTCTGAAACTACCCTAAACTTACTTCTGCCATTCTATACTACATTTTATATAAATACATTTTATATAAAGTGACATTCTCAACAATGAGTAACCCTGAAAAACACCGAAGATGCCAGATGTCCTGATTTTGATATGCATACATATTGTATATATATTTATATAGCCAGGATCATGTAAAGATTTCTTAGGTAAAAAGAAGTTACAAGTGGAAAAGCTTAAAAAGCCCTGCAGTAGTCTATTTTATTTAACAAATACTAGGACAATGGAAAAACCACACAAAAGATGCTATAAAACTGGCAACTAACTTTACAAGAAAAATTATGCCAAGAAACAATTACATCATATTTTGTTTGACCAGTGCTGAAGACTGAACCTGGGACCTTGTACATGCTGACCAGGTATCTATCAGTGAACTACATCTACAAACCCTATCTGTTGTTAATTTTGAGAATCAGCACAATTCTAATTACTACCTACAACTTATCAAAAATATATGATAAATGTTCCCATTTCCAAAGACTGATTGTCATAGTCAGACACATGCCGCTGGGATGATTCTTCAAACCAGGCACAGTTTTTGGGAGGAAAGGATTTATTGAAACTACAAATTGAAGGGAAGTTCCATAACAGTGAAAGAGGCTGGTCCCTTTCACAAGTCCAAGCATAGTGAGAAACCCATCACCAACACCATATACACAGAACAGCAAACAGGCAGGAGGGCCAAGGAGAGAATTTCTTCCCCTTTACATAGCCTTATGGTGGGGTCTTACAACCCTTCCCTAGACTTAATGGCTTCCTGAGTCTCTGGAATTTCCTTCCTGCACTGCCCACACAGGAAAGGATGTTTAGTTCTGGCTTCTTTGAGCTTCTTTACATCCTGCCCCTTGCTGAGAGGCTGCCTTCCTGTAAACATTCTCAGAGACCTACCCAAATAATTAAAAAGATCAAGTTGACAACAAAACCTAACCATCACACTGATCCTGATAAATCATTTTAAAAATTAATAGTGATGAGATTTCCAGGTAAAATGGCAGACTAGACACCACAAGCTAGCACAGGGATGAAGACTAAGAGGAGGGGATGGGCTGCTGCTGCTCCCACCTTACCACTCACTGGCTAACACCTGCTCTGCATGCCAGCAACCGTCTCTCATAGCATTGGCCACCACCAGAGTGTGGCCCCCTGAAGATCAGGTGCAAGCAACTCTCTCAATGATCTCCCTACAGTGGCAGCAACACCTGGCCTGGGTTAAAGGTGGGAGTCATTTTATCCACAGTTCAGTCGGTTACACCCAGATGCATTAGATACGTTAACAGTCCTAAGAGCATGGAACACATGGTACAATGTTTTACAAACATTGAAAGAAAATAAATGCCAACCAAGATCGTTAAACCTAACATAACTATCTTTCAAAATCAATGGAGAAATAAGAAAGACAAACACAAATTAAAGCAATTCATGATAATCAAGCCAGCACTATAGAAATTTCAAAGAAATAATAGATAAGGAGGAAGAAACAGTCTCATCCAGGAGAACACAGGAATAATGCACTGCACAAGAGAAACACAACAAAAAGTATAAAATGGAAAACTCGGAAAATTAGTGGAGGTGGGAGATAAATACCAATAAGATCTGTTGTCTCCCAGAAACACACTTTGCTAGCAAAGGTATCCAAAACCTGAGTGTTAAAGGATGGAAATCAGCCTACCAAGCAAACAGAAGCCCAAAAAAAGCAAGTGTAGCAATCCTTATATCTGATGAGGTAGACTTCAAAAGTAATCAAATGCCATTAAAAAATGCTACTACATACTAAGAAAGAGTTAATCGAGAAGACACAATTGTAAATGATTTATATACCAAATCTTGGGGCTTACAATGTCATGAAACAAACACTAAAACACAAAAGGTCATGGAGGTTCTAACACAGTTTCAATGATTCACTCTCTTGTTCAGACAGGCCTTTCAAACTGAAAAATCAGCATATTAACTACAGAGCTAAATTATGCCACAGGTCAACTGGTTTTAACAGATACCTACAGAATATTCCATCCAACAAGCAGAAAATATACATTCTTCACCATGGCACATGGAATCATCTCCAAAATGCATCATCACATCATTGACCACAAAGCTTCAAAATTTTAAAAAAGGGATAATTTCTTGTATCCTATCAAACCACAGTGGACTAAAATTAGAAAACAACAGTAAGAGAAACTTCAGAAAATACATACCTAGCGCCTGATTAAAGCACTTGTGAATGAACAGGGTTTTATTGATGAAATCAGAGAGGAAATTTAAAAATCCCTAGGAACTGGGCTGGAGAGATATTTCAGCAGTTAAGGTGCTTGCCCATGTAAGGCCAGATGAACAAAGTAGCCCATGTGTCTGGAGTTCATTTGCATGAGCTGTAGGCCTTGACATGCCCATTCTCTCTGTCTCTCTTCTTGCAAATAAATAAATTAAAATTAAAAATATCCCTAGGAACTAATGAAAATGGCAACATAACCTACCTAGATCCTCTGGGATACAAAGAAGGCCACGCTGAAAGGAAAGATTACAGCTATGGATGCTCACATTAAAAATCAGAGGAATATCGTATAAATAACCTTGCTATGTACCTTAAGGATCTAGAAAAGAAAGACAATCCAAAAATCTAGTAGATGGCAAAAAAATAACAAAGATTAGGGTATATCAATCAATTCTTTCATTTTATGAAAATATAAGGCCAACAAACTCAGCCAAATTAACAAAAAGAGAAGATCCAAATTAATAAAATTGGAAAAGGGATGTTTTACAACAGACTCCAAAAAAATTCAGAAGATCATTAGGGAATACTTTGAAAACTTGCATTCCCAAAAAAAAGGAGAAAACATAAGAAAAAATAGATAAATTTCTCAACACAAATTACTTAGCAAAATCAAAGACAGAAGGCATAAATAATTTAAACAGACCCATAAAAAGTAGTGAGATTGAAGCAGTAATTAAAACACAAAGAAAATCCAGGACCAGATGTACTCACTGCTAAATTCTAAGGAAGCTCTAACATCAATACTTCTAACACAAAATGTTAAGTGAAGAAAGACTACCAAACTCATTTTGTGAAGGTAGTAAACCCTCATTCCCAAACCAATGACACAATAAATGAAGAAAACCATAGACTAATTCCCCTAATGAAATAGATGCAAAAATTCTCAACAAAATACTTGCAAAATGAATCCAAGAACATATTAATATTATACATCATGATCACATAGACTTCAGTCCAGGGGTGCAAGACTGTTTCAATATACACAAATCAATAAAAGTAATACACCATATAAATAAATAAATTTAAAGCAGAAATCACATGATCATCTTGACCAATGCAAAAAAGGCATTTGACAAAGTTCAACATGCCTTTATGATAAAAATCCTGGATAAAATAGAACTCAAAATATTAAAGGCTATATACAACTTATAAGCCAACATTATACTAAATGTGAGAAAAGGAGAATACTTCCTACAAAATTCAAACAAGAGTGCCCATTCTCTCCACTCTTATTCAATAGTGCTTGAAGTTTTGGCTAGACAAGTAAGGCAAGAGAAACATATAAAAGGGCTAAAATAGGAAAGGAAGAAGCAAATCCCTATTTGCAAGCAAAATGATACTATATATGTGATCCTACAGATTACACCAGAACTTTTTAAACTGAATACGCAGGCACATGCATCTGCACACACGTGTTAATATACTATTAACAACCCCCATGTATACCACATACACACCCCCCAAAAAATATTGTGAAGATGGCTATATAAATAAAAATAATCAACAGAGTCAGTGTTATTCCATCGAAATTCCAATGACATTCTACACAGAGCTGGAAAAAAACATAGAAACACAAAAGACCAATACGTGGACAAAAACACTGCCAGAGCAATCATAACACCTGACCTCAAACTACAGAACCAATGTGACAGGGACAGCATGATACTGACAAGAGAACAGAAAAGAGGACCCAGACAGATAGGAGGAAAAACATACACTGGTAAAAAAGGCAGCCTACGATGAAGCAAAGCTGAAAATCCACCTGCAAAAGAATGACATCATATCCATATCTCTCACCCTGTTTAAAACAAATAAAACACAACATAAACCAGTAGAAGAAAACACTTCAAGTAGGTGAGAAGTTTCTGAAAAGGACTTCAATAGCAGAAGAAATAGTCCCAACAATTAACAAAAACATGAAATTTAAAAGTTTCTTTACTTGTTCATCTGTTATTGTCTGCTGGGAGAATTGGGGAATTTGGGATAACAACTCATGGTTTGCCCACTAAATAATGTAACTCATTATGGACAATAAATTTATATTTTAAAAAAAGTTTCTTTACAGCAAATAAATAAAACTATTAACAGAATGAAGAGCCTACACAGATGGAAGAAAGATCTTTGCCAACTATACATCAAACAAAATATATGAAGAACTGCAAAATTTAAGCACTAAAAAAACCCCTGGCAGGCCGGGCATCGTGGTGCACGCCTTTAATCCCAGCACTCGGAAGGCTGAGGTAGGAGGATTGCTGTGAGTTCAAGGCCACCCTGAGACTACATAGTGAATTCCAGGTCAGCCTGGACTAAAGCGAGACCCTACATCGAAAAACCAAAAAAAAAAAAAAAAAACCTTGGCAATCAATAAATAGGCTAATGAAATGAGCAGAAGGTTTTCAAAAGAAGAAACACAAATGGCCAATAAATATCTTTAAGTGCTCAATATCCTTATCTATTAAGGAAATGCAAATCAAAAATACACTGGGGCTGGGGAGATGGCTCAGTCAGTGGTTAAAGTACTTGCCTGCAAAGCCTAATGATTTGTGTATGATTCCCCAGTATCCACATAAAGCCAGATGCCCAAAGTGGTTGCATGCATCTAGAATTTGTTTGTAGTGGCCAGAGGCCCTGGTGTACCCATTCCCTATACATATATGTATATGTGTGTGTGTATGTGTGTGTATGTGTGTGTGTGAGTGTGTGTGTGTGTGTGTGTGTGTGTGTGTCTGCTTGCAAATAAATACTATTTTTAAAAATACTCTGAAGGGCTGGGGAGATAGTTTAGCACTTAAAGTAGTTTGTTAGCAAGCATGAAGGCCAGAATTCAACTTTCCAGCATCCATGTAAAGCCAGACCCAAAGTGACACATGCATCCGTAACCCCAACAAGCTACATCTATGGGAGGTGGAGCCAAGAGACTGTGGAAGCCTATGGCCAGCTAGATTGGCACAAACAGTACAGAAAATCAACAAGAAGACCTTGTTTCAAGTAGCATGCAGGTGTTAAAAGATTTTGAGAGCAATATGGCCTCTGGGTTCAGAGGGGCTGTTCAAATTAGTGTCACATGCCAAAAAGGAATTAAGGAAAGTGGTCAAGGATGTGAGGAGAGTAAACACAGGCAAATATAAAAAAAGACTCCTGAGAGTGGGAGCATTTCCCATAAGAATGGGATCAGGAGCTTGGAGCTGGGAATAAAAACTCCAAAGTGTCAAGGCAAACATGCTTAAGGTTCCCCCAACTCCCAAACCCTCCATCCAAAAAAGAGAAAGAAAGGGAAAAGAAAAGGAAAGGTTATACTTTTTGAGTCAGAACTCTGAAAAGCAGGCAGGCTATGAGCATATGGATAACTTACCCTTGAATAAACACTTTAATTTTATAAATTCATGATTTTTTAAAGTATCAAAAAAAGCCCCACTAATATTCCATAAGTCCCAAAGTCAATCAAACTAGACAACTCACATGAGATAAAATTTATCCTCACCAAGTTTAGGAGCACTTTTTTCCAAGTAACCTTTTTTTTTTTCTCCTGAAAAGAAAGGCTTTTTATGTATGTTTGAAATTATGGAGGGCCCTAGATTTAGAATTATCTATATATTAAGAATGCAGCTTCAGACTGGAGAAATGGCTCAGGAGTTAAGGTGATTGCCTGCAAAGCCTAACAATCCCAGTTCGATTTCCCAGTACCTATAAAGCCAAATGTACCAAGTGGTGTATGCATCTGGAGTTCTTTTGCAGTAGCTAGAGGCCCTGACATCCCCATTCATATTCTCTTTCATTCTTTCTCTCTCTGCAAATAAATAAGTGATATATTAAAAAAGAAAGAAAGAAAGCAGCTTATCTGGTTTCACAATACTTTCAAGAGCATTCTTTATTTTCTTTGGTTTACTTACAAATTGGAAAAGCTAAGAGATGTCAAGGTCCTTCAGTTCAGCAGTGTATATTCCAATTGTAAAGAATTGAAAGCACCTTAAAAGTAAACTTATTTATAAAACTAAATGTAAGACACAGTAAAAAAAAACAGAATATATCTATGCAGTAATTATATACTTTCATCCCCTAAAAAAATTCTTTCCTCTGTAATCTTACTGTTGACCAAGTTAAACAAACCAGTACTCCTGCAGTCATTGTCCCCGACATTTCAATTGATTTGATTATTTCCCTATTCAAGATTTTTCACCCAGAAACTTACAAAGTATCTTGCATAGCATATACATCCCTACACAGCCTAGATCGACAGGCACCCCCAGAGCTGCCTATCTGTCTAGTTCCATCTCTCACTGCTCCTGGTTCAGACTTCCCTAGTGGCACTCGGAGCAGTCCCAGCTGTCTTCCAGCACCTCAGACAGATAGCTTGACTGATAGTCTCATTCTTCAACTATCACCTAAACAAGTTATCTCTGAATAGTTATAACTCCAACACTGATTCTCCTGATAGATTAAGTAAGGTCTTTCTTGTCAAGTTTCCACTATTTATGTTTCTGTGTATCTTTGTTAAAATGACCATCATATTGTTTTATAGTTGTTGGCATGTCTGTTTCTCTTCTTCAGTACAAGGCTAGTGACTTAGCTCAAAATCAGTATGTGCTAAATCAGAAAAAGATATCCCTCAACCCAAATGAGATTTGGAACTGATTTATTCATTCATTCATTCTACAAACATTTATGTATCAAATCTTGTCTTGGGCACTAAAAAGAAGTCACCAGAAAGAGACCTATAGATTCTGAAGGCAAGACTAATAAAACTCAGTGGGCTAACTATATAGGGGATGTGAAAGGAAGGGAAGAGAGGTCATGAGTGTTACAGTATGACCCACCTTAATAATATTAGTTACGTATACTAAGATGGGAAAGCTGAAGAAAGAAACAAGAAGAATTAAACATCATACTAAATTTGAATGACTACTAGATAGCCTAGTACAGACAAAGAATAGGAAACGAAGTATGAAGGTCCAAGGAATTGATGCTGAACACTTATGAATAATCACCACAAAGAGTCAAATCACCTTATGGAGTGGAAGAGATAGAAGTCAGGAGAGAGATGCTAAGAGGGGAACTCTTACAACCTACATGCATCAAAGGACAATGAATATGAATACAGAAAGTAAAAAAGGAGTGTGTAGTATCCCTGAAGACAAATATAGAAAATGTTTTAAAAGGATAAATAACTGCATTAAGGGTATAGAAAGGTTAAGCACTAAAAACTTTACTAAGTTTGGCAAGATAAAGCTTGTTAGTGACACAGCAATGGTGAAATTGCAGCAATAAATTAATAAAAAGCAGTGTGGTACTAGTACAGCAACAGACATGAAGACCCATGGAACAGAAGAGAACAGAAAACTCAGAAATAAACCCACTCAAGGGCTGGGAAGATGTTTCTGTCACTAAAGCAATTGTCATACAAGTATGAAAACCTGAGTTTGGATACAAAACTCATCTAACTGCCAGGCATGGTGGCACACTCGTATAATCCCAGCACTTGGGGGGTAGAGGCAGAAGGATCTCCATGGCAAGCTGGCTAGCTGATCTTGCCATACTGGTGAGATGTGGGCTCAGTGAGAAACATCATCTCAATAAACAATAGAGCAATAGAGTGAGGCACCTGATGTCAACCTCTGGCATCTGCCCACATGTATGTACAGGTGTATGTGCACCCAACACGATGATCACACAGGCACACACGCAAAAACAGCCTACACAGTTATAGCCACCTTATTTTTGGCAAAGGTGTCAAAATACACACTAGGGGCTACAAAGATGGTGCATCGGTTAAGGTACTTGCCTGCAATGCTAATGATCAAGGTTCGATTCCCCAGTACTCATGTAAAGCCAGATGCACAAAGTATTACATGCATCTGTAGCTCATTTGCAGTGGCTAGAGGCCCTGGCAACCCATATATTTATATTCTCATTCTCTCTCTCTCCTTGCAAATAAGTATTTTTTAAACCACACACTGGAAAAATGCTATTAAACTAATGGCACTGTGAAAACTAGATATTCCGTGTCCTTTGTATGTATAACCAAGGATGGTATAGTTGGGGTCATATGATAGTTCTCATTTGAGTCTTTGAAAAACCTTCCTTCTATTTCCACAGTAGATGAACAAGTATAAGGGATCCTCTTTCCTCATATCCTTGTCAGCATTTATTATCATTTATCTTCTTAATAAAACTAGATTCCTATCTCTCAGCTGAAACATTAATTCAAAATGGATCAAAGACCTTAGGTAAATCCTGAAAATGTTAGAGAAAATCATAGGTCAAACCCCATTTCAAGATATAAGCTTAGGCAAGGACTTTCTGAAAGGGACTCCATTAACACAGGAAGTGATAATGGAACTACATGATATTAAAAAGCTTCTGCACAGCAAAGACACAATTACCAGAGTGAAGAGGCAGCTACAGAATGGGGAGAAAATCTTTATCACATTAATATCTAGAATATATAAAGAATTGTAAAACACCAACGACCAAACTAACCAATCAATAAATGGGCCAATGAACCAGATAGTTCTCAAAAGAATACAAATGGTGATAAATGCTTGAAAAAGTATTCAACATCTTTAGTCATGAGGTAAATGCAAATTAAAATTGCTCGGAGATTAATTCTCACCCCAAACAGAGTGGCTAACATCAAGAAAACAAATGACAAAAAAAATAGTTGTGAGAATGTGGAAGAAAAAAAGAATGTAGAAGCATAAACTAGTACATCTATTATGGAAATTTCTCACAAACTACAAATATAGCTACAATATGACCCAGCAATATCACTCTTGGGGATCCTCAAAGGGCACTACATCAGCACACCACAGAGATACATGCACATCCATGGTGATTACTGCGATACCCACAATAGCTAGGTACTGGGACCAACCTAGCTGCTCATTAATAGATGGATAAGGAAAACATAATACCTATTCAAAATGGAATTTTATTCAGCTAGAAAGAAAATGAAATCATGACATCTACAGAAAAATAAGACCAGATATCGTCATTAAGAAAAATAAACCAGATTCAGAAAGACAAAGAGCACATTTTTTTGTCCTTATATGTGGAAGTAGATTTAAAATTGTGTGCATACACTATGAAACTAGAAAAGGGGAGGAAGAGATCTAAAGGATGTTTTGGAATAAGAGGCTAACAGAATATACAGGACATGAAAGCAGAAGAGATGGTTATATGAGAGAGGGAGAACCAGCCAGAGGAGGGAGGAGGTACATGGAAGATCCGTGGGGGAGGGTAATAAATTCAAACAAACTATAATGACACATATATATATGAAAATGTCACAATGAAACTCAAGACTTTGCATGGTAACTTTAAAAATTCATTTAAGGCTGGAGAGATGGCTTAGCAGTTAAGGTGTTTGCCTATAAAGCAGAAGAACCTGAGTTCAATTTCCCAGTACCCACATAAAGCCAGATACACAAGGTGGCCCGCACATGTATCTGGAGTTTGTTTATAGTAGCAGCTGAAGGCCCTGGCGCACCCATACTCTCTCTTTCTCACTCTTTCACTCTTTCTCAAATAAGTATTTTTAAAAATTTCATTTAAAAAGAAATTAAAACATAAAAGTTCAAAGAAAACATTTGAATGAAGTATAAAGCTAACAAAAATGAAATTTTTAGACTTTTTATTAATATAAAAAGATTACCTAATAAATTTTTTCTTAAACATATTGTCTTGCCTTCTCAAACATATGTCTAGACCTTTGATACATTTCTAACATCATGGCAAAAAAACCACATAGCAAAAATTTACCTCTTTCTACCTTACACATTGTTGTGAAACATATGGCTAGAACTTTTTTTCTTTTGAGGTAGGGTCTCGCTCTAGCCCAGGCTGACCTGGAATTCACTATGTAGTCTCAGGTTGGCTTTGAAATCATGGCAATCTTTCTACCTCTGCCTCCCAAGTGCTGGGATTAAAGGTGTGCACCACCACATCCAGCTGTGAACTTTTTCATTGTGCATTACTGCAACCTTATTGACTAAACAACTCTCCTGTGTTCCCCTCCCTGAAGCTCTTGGCAACCACTCTTCCACTTTACTCCTATGTCTCTGGTTGTTTTTGATACTTCATAGGAGTAGAATCACATGGTACTTGTCTTTTGGAAACCTACTTATTTTACTTATCACAATGTATTGAAGGTTCAACCAAAAATGCTGTTTAACAGGAACTTCTTCCTTTTGAGGCTAAATCATATTCTACTATGTAGACACACCACATATTCTTTGTCCATCCGGTTACTGAGAAACATTGAGGCTGATAAGCATTCCCATCTTAGTTATGGTGAATTATGTTGTAATGGAATTACATTACTTTGAATTCTTCGGATGTTTCCCTAGAAATGGGGTATTAGATTACACAGTAATTCTAAATTTCCTATTCTGAAGAACTTCCACACATAGTCCACAGCAACAGTACCATTGTACACTCCCACAAAAGTGTAAAGTTCCAAGAACTTCATCCTTGCTAACAGTTCTTTGCTGGGTTTGATTCTGCTTTTTGATAGTGGCCCTCTTGACAGGTGTGAGGTAACATCTCACTGGGATTCTGATTTGTACTTCCAGATGATTAGGGAGGCATCCTCTTTGGAGAAACTTTTTGAGCATCTTCTTTGGAGAAACACTTATTCAGGTCTGCTGTTCACTTTTTAATTAAGCTATTTTATTGAGTCGTAGGAATTCCTCCTATATTATATATATTAACCCCTTATCTGACATATGGCTTGCAAATATATTGTTTTTCAAGCTGTATTTTCACTTGTTTCCTTATGTACACAAGTTTCTAAATTTGATGAAATCTATAAAATACACACTGTGGGCTTTTAAACCTATTCCATTTCACTTTTTATTGCATATATATGTAGGGAAGGTATGGCGTATGCACATATGTGTATATAAATGAGTGTTCCTTATCACTCTTCTGAGATATTTCCTTGAGATGAGTCTCTCAATGAATCTGGAGCTGCTGTTTCCTCTCCTCACCACACCACACTACATCACACCCCACACACACACACACACACACACACACACACACACACACACACACACACACACACTGGACTTTTCAGGTTTTTGTGGCCATGTCTGGTTTTTAACATGGGTGCTGGAGATAAACTCAGGTTTTCATACTTGCATAGCAAGTGCTCTTACACACTGAGCCATCTCCTTGGACCTATATTTCACTTTATAATTTAAAATTATTTTAATTTAAACTCAATTTATTCATTGAAGTTGATTTCAACTGGTAGTCAGTTTGAAAAAATACTATTTAAACAGTGTATTCAAGTCAGAAATTTATACAAAGGCACTAAGAATATTCTCTATTTCAAACAATTTGGAATTCTAGTTGTAGGGGAAAATAAAGAATGACTTTTAAAAATCAGATCATATCACCTGATCAGCAATGTTCTTTTGTGTATGATATATGTTGTATGTGTGAGTACATGCATATCACAATGTAAATGTACAGGTCAGAGGGCAATTTGAAATGCCAGTTCCCATCTCTCATCTCTTTTTTGAGGCAAGGTCTCATTCTCATTGTTTACCACTACATTCTCCATGCTACCTGATCTTTGTGCTTCTAGAAAATTTTCTGTCTCCACCATCCATATTGCTGGGATTACAGAAGCCCATACAGCTTCCAGTTTTTATGTGTTTGTGGCAAGTGCTTTATTCCCAGCCCAGGAATGTTCTTCAGACGAATAATAAAGTTAGGAATATACTGTATCTTTTCATACTTTGAAAGTCCTCCACTTCCCGGGTCAAGTACAAACATAGCATATGTAAATAAATGAAAAAAAGTCCTCCTGTACAAGAGCTTCACTTTACAATACACTTGACCCAAACACAAGAAAAGCACTTTTCTGCTATATAGTAACATAAAAATTTTGTACGTGGAGAGCACAGAAATGGCTCAAAGTTTAAAATCTATAAAATCAGCTAATGAACCACAACTGATTCTGATGTAGTTTTCTCAACGCATCCTTCCATAAATGCACTTGCACTTTCACACTTGAAAACACAAAATAATTCCCGAATCCACTTGAAGGATCCTTTTCACTTCTGTTCAAACCAGACTACAATATGTATTACAACTTCATAATCATTTAAATTTCTTTCACAGAACTTCCTAGAACATATGTAAGAAATATTCACAAGTAGAAAGCAGAATGAAAGTCAAACAGCTCTATTCAAACTGAACCATGTATAAGCCAACACTACAAAGCCTTATTCACTGTGAATAGCCTGTATAAAGGTTTACTACATTCCCACCTCCAGCTTACCATGCCAGTGCAGCACCTGACTTTTTTCCATTCTCCTTACCTTCATGCAAGCTACTCTTAAACAAGTCTGTCTCCCTGTCTCTCTCTAAATTACATGAAAATAATAATAACCTTCCAAATAAGGAGCTGAGGCATTTCCCATTTCAGCAAAACATAACTTTACGATATCTATTTTAGCTACTTATCAGATCATATTTGTTCACTTGATGACCTTGGTTGTTTTTGAAATAGCAACACTTTCATTTATCCTCCCCAATATTTTCTTTATTATTGTTCTTATTCTTTTTACGAATCCAATTCTACCAAGGGGGGGGGGGTGTTAACCATGTGTCTAAGGATAAAGAACTAGAATTCAACAAAGGATTATCTGGATTTTAGTCCTGATAATCTAACACTAATATTTGTACTCCGAGATGTCTGGAGGTAACACTGTCAGTATGTTTAGTATCTTTAACATTTTTGTGTTTGGTGTTTGTTTGAAATGGGTTCTTGCTATGCAAACTGTCATGGAGCTAACTTATGTAGCCCAGGCTGGCCTCAAATTTGCAATTCTCCTGCATTCATTCACTTCCTAAGTGTGGGGATTACAGCTGTCTGACGGAAGCATCGCAGCCTAGCTAGTACCCTTTACTTTAAATCCTGAGGGCTGGAGATATAAGCTCAGTGGTACACTATGTGTTCAGCAAGCTGGAGGCCCTTGGTTCAATTCCAATGTCATCCCACCTACCTAAAAATTTTATTCGGGAGGGGTGAGTTGTTTGTTGGCTTCAGTTGTCTGGTTTTTGAGATAGTGTTTCATTATTTATGTAGTTCTCTCGCCTTACCCTTCTCACTGCTGGGATTACAGGTATGACAATCCTCTAGAAAAGCAAAATAGCATTTTAAAATGCACCAAAAAATATAAAAGAAAACAGATTAACTTCAAACTCTCACAAATAGTTTTAAAAAAAGAAAAACAGGAATAACTGCCTCAATTGGCCAATGCTCAGGAGCTCAGAAGCACTAACCTCACCCCTTTCAAGTCTCTAAGGAAAAAGGCATCAGTGGGTCAACAAAGCTGACAGTTGTCAGGGGGTCTAGCTTGTGTCAATGTACAGCATGCCTACCCCAACATGAATCTAATCCAACACTATCCATTGCCATTTAAAGACCTACTACTTGCCAAGGGAGATTAGGACTGTATCTTTTGAGATAAAGTCTAAAATGATCTTTTTAATGCTTACAAAATACTTAAATATTATTTCAACAAATATTGCTTGAGATTAATGTAGATTAGGTATTCTCTGCCTCCTGTTGACATACCAAACTGCTAGCCTGATCCCAATTATCACATGAGCTCTCTGCAAGCTAAAGATCTAGGCCTCACCATTCTATATCCTCAGTGGTCTGCATCACTGCTAGCATGTGGATTGCATTCCCTAATCCAATAGAGGAAATGTGAGGGCTGAGGAGATGGTTCAGCCAGCAAAGTGCTTGCAAGGCAAGCACAGACTGGAGTTTGATCCTTAGAACCAAAATAAAAACTGCTAAGTGTGCTCAGTTTGAAATTCCAGCAATGGGGTTCACTGGCCTGCCAATTTAGCCTACTTACTTGGTAAGCTCCAGGCCAATGTAAGACCCTGTCTCAAAATTTATTTTTTAAAAAAGGGGAAGGCTGAATTCCTTAGGAATGAGTCCCAAGATTGTTCTCTAGCTTCTAACATTCACATAAACACATGTGCACCCCCACCCCCCCACACACAACACAAAGCAATTGTGCTTAACACAAAACAGTGTGATATTTCAGATAATGTTCTTCCTTGAGACTATGTATTTTTCCCCCAGGCAGTCTCACTCCAGCTGACTTGGAACTCATTCTGTAGCCCTAGGCTAGCCTAACTCAGGGTAATACTCCTACCTCAGCCCCCCAAGTGCTGGGACTAAAGATGTACTCCACTACACATGGCTGGAGCAGTATTTTTATCATTGTCTTTATCTTTAGTGTCAGAATTAAACCAGATACACATTTAAGCTCCTCCACCTCCATGCATGTTTCATTTTTTAAAAACTGCAATTCATACCCAGTGACTATTTTTAAAGCATTACCCATTTTTACAGATGAGTAATATGTACACATAGTCCATAGTCCAATTATGAGAAATAATTAAATATACAGAGACTATGATAATTTTGAAGTTATATTACATTTCAGAAAATATACATGGCAACATAATTTAAATTTTTAATGCACTAAAGAAGTTAATGAATAAAGCATGGGGCAAAGTGCTCATACACATCATTTCATTGAATTATCAAAATGACTCCTTGATGAATGTGTAATTATCATTACAAAAGAAGAGATGTACATCTAGCTGGTGTGCACAGCTCCAATAGCCACACTGGTAAATGCTCACTACTGCTTGCCAGAGTATACCCTCAGCAAAGCAATTCTGAATTTCCCTGACACGCTGACCACCTAACTTTGACACCAAATAACATAGCATATTTGTTTTAAGCTCCATCAACCTGAGAACACTGTTCAACTTCAAAATCTCCACCACTGCTATTCTGAACCATGAGGGCTACTTCAGATATAGAAAGCCAGAAGAATGTTCTCATTTGTGAAACAAAATAAAAATAATAAAAATTATGAAAGATAAATAATGTGTAAAATCCAAAATTTTCCTGAGCCCTGAAGAATTACCTTCTTGGCTGAGTTCAAGAATATTTGTGATTTTTTTTTACATTATAAAACAATCCAAATTCTTGTTATTATTATTTTTATTAAGGATAAACTTTATATGTACATTCATGTATTGGTACTACTGTTTCCCTCCTCCCTGCCCCCATTCCACTGAGGGCCCTTTTCAGTTTAAACAAGTACCTCAAACCTAGAAAGGCTCTTCAAAGGGCTTGGTGGTACACGCCTTTAATCACAGCACTCCTGAGAGTCAGAAAGAAGAGGACAGGATAGGATGAGTAGGAGGCCAGTGAATTCCAGGTCAGCCTGGGCTAGAGTGAGACCCTACCTCGAAAAATAAATAACTAAATTTTTTTTTTAAAGAAAGGCTCTTCAAAGGCAAGAGGAGGGCCATGAGGACACTTCTGTAATACACACCTGAACACTATAGAAGCCAGTAAGAATTCCGTTAAAATGTTGTGGGGGGTTTTGTGTTTTCGCAGGGGCTGGGGAGAGATGACTCAGTGGACAAGAGTGCTTGCTGCTTAAGCATGAGTGTCTCAGATCACCCAAGTACAGTTCCCCGGCACCCATGGAAAAAGCTGAGTGGGGCCATGCACATCTATAACCCCAGTCCACAAAGAACAGAGACTAAAGAATCTGGAACTAGCTGACTTGCAACTCCAGGATGAGTGAGGAACTGTCTCAAGAAAATATGTGGGTAAGTGAAGAGGACTCCCAACACTCCCTCTGGCCTCTGCACGCACGCACATGCCCACACCACACATAGTAAACACACACACTCCAAATATGGGCTACCATAAGAACAGAGAACTCTGGATAACCACAGAAACAAAGATAATTCTCATCTCATGGAATCTTCTCCACAGACCCCAATGGAGGCATCAAAGAAAAGGAATGTGAAAGACACATTTGGAAGAGGGCAGTAGGCTAGCTCCTCTAAAAGATCTAACATTCTATTAGTTGATACATGGTTTTTCCATGTATCTTAGATTGGCCTGGTACTCATGGAGTTCAGCTTGAACTTGAACTTACAATTCTTCTACTTTAACCTATACTCATTTTATTATTTTAGTTAAAATTTAGATAGAATTAAACTGGTAGATTTCAAATACATGGCTTTTTTGGTTTTGACAAATTTATAACTAATACCCGGTGGAGGTAAAGAACACTTCATGACCAGGAGAGCTACCTTACCCCCTCTGGTAAGTTTCATGATCCACAAGTAAGCACTGTTTTGACTCCATTCGTACAGAATACTGTGGTGTGTTCTAAAACCCTAAGTCAATAGAGTTTTCCAACATGCATTTACTTTTTAAAATTTTATTTTAAGAGATTTTTGAGACTTTTTATCTAGTTGTATGTATTAGAAGGCCGTGTTTTATGACATTGTGCTTGTTCTTAGGTGCATATTTATTCTGTGTCAAGTGTGAGCTAATATTAATCAAATTGCAATAAAATATTTTTTAGTTATAAAAAAATACCAAGATCCATCTGTATTCTTCTTGCCTATTTCTCCTACAGGAAAAGTCTGGGGGGTGGGCAGCAAATGCTATTGTCATAAGGGCAAAAGCAAAGACCCAATGTAGACTGGTAAAAATAAGCCTCTTCCCCTAAAGACCAGGGGAAGAATCTCTGAAGAAGTCTTACAGCTAAGACCAAAGGAAAATTGAGACACCCAACAAAAAGAGAGATTGAAGGAAGGACAATCAAGAGAAATCACCCCACGAGGCTACAAAGTCTCAAGTAACCAATAACAACTATTTAGAAAAGCTTAAAAATGGAGCAATGGCCTCTTTGAAATGCAAATTCAAAGGGTAGCTCTAAAGCTAAGGGTAGACTATACATTAATACCTGTACAGGGCTAGAGCTGTAGCTCAGTGTTAATTAGAATGTTTGTCCAAGGCTCTAGATTCAACACCCAACAGCAGACACAGACACACTCCTTAGTGATCCACAGCCTATAAACTACACACTGAGCTTACTTACCTTGCAGCCAAGTATCTCCAAGCTTTGGTGTCGATCTATTTCATCAAGTTGCTACCACTCTCATACAAATTCTCCATTCTAGGCAAGATCTTATCAAAGCCTGTTCCTTCTAACTTTTGAACATATTTCTGTGAATTCATAGGTATTTATAATATATGGTACTCATTTGTCATCATATACCACCTATTCTTGCTTAAATGTTGCATTTATGGCCAGGTATGGTGGTATGCAATTGTGGTCTCAGCTATTCAGGGAGTTGAGGGCAGAAGGATTGCTTGAGCCCAGGAATTTGCTGCCAGTCAGGGCAACACAGTGAGACTCCATCTCTTTAAAAAAAAAAGGTCGAATTTATCAATGTTGTTTTCTTATGTTCTGTAGATTTCTTGAAGGCAGGCAGATATTGTTTCTCACATGTTTCCTATAAACCTACAAACACAAGTAAGTACTAAATACTCAGAGAAAAAAATGAACATAAATTAATGTTAAATTACTTGAACAACTCCTAAAAAAGTTTACATTTTTAGAAAATAAAACAAGGTGGGCTGGAGAGATGGCTCAATGGTTAAGGGGCTTGCTTGCAAAACTTGCTAGTCTAGGTTCAATTCCCCAGTGCCCACATAAAGCCAGATGCACAAAGTGACACATGCATCTGGATTTTGTTTGCAGTGGCAAGAAGCCCTATTATGTCCTCTCTCCCTCCCTCCTTTCTCTCTCTCCTTATAATAAATAAAAACATTAAATTAAGTCATTAATTTTGTTCTCTGAAATCTACAGCTGTATCACATTCATTTTCCTATTTCCACAGTTGAAACTAGTACCTGACACATGGAAAACACCAAAATATTTAAGCATTTAGCTATATTTCATTTTTTATAGCTATGAAGTAAGAGCAGAACCTTGGAGTTCTATCTCAGTCCTCACCAGACTGAATTAGTATCTTGAACTAATTCCCAAATTATATTTGCTCACATATTCTGACCAGAACATGAGTGTCAAGGACAGAAAGTATCCATTACTCTCTTCTGGAGCTTGCAAGACAACTACTATACAGTGCTGAGGGCATGCAGTAGGCAGGCAAAAGTCCTCTCAAAATTTTTTAAGTAACATAAAAGCAGCTCACATACACTTATCTGCCCCATGTAAATATTCTTTCTACTGAGATTTATTTTTCATCATCTTTGGCACAAATTCTAAAATGCTATCTGCCAGGTCCCATGCCCCAATAAATATGCATCCACAAGCAATTATGGAGATATATAGCTTATGGGGAGGGGGTACTCTCTGGTCAGGTCCCAATGCTGGCCTGTGGTTAGAGGAAAAACAGAATGGGGGAGGGGTATGGTCCTGTGATTAATCACTGCCCACTCTGCTTAGGGGTATTTATCACAGCCCACTGTCAGGTAAATCACTGGAAAAACACCTCTTCAGTAATTAATGTGAAGTGACTGATGGACAGCCCCTGGGCCCATTAATCAGGAACATCAGCAGCCTACCGAGATTATGAATGTCAGGATGCATAAACTGCTGGTGGATCAATAGGCCCAGGAATTCATCCAAGGCTCTCATTTCCGAGGCATCTCCGGTACATTAGGCTCCCTCTACCCCTCCCTCAATCTGAAGTGAAAATCAAGGCTTTGGAACAAAGAGCAGAAGCTGAGGTCCGAAGTGACCACTGTAAGAATACAGTCAAGGAAGATGCCATGACTAGGAAGACACCAGGCTGGACAACACGAGGACAAAGTGTTCCATACTGATCAAGAGGCTCTCAGGTTTGGGATCCTGGGAAAACAGAGGAACTAGGAAGATCAAATGAAATTTCACTTTTTCAGATCCCCATTAAACATTTTAGGGATCTTCCAAATTCTTACTTCTAATCTTTTGCCTATTTTCCTATCCATATTTTCTTTCCTTTCACATAGGAACCCTTAATATAGAGAGAAATAATGAAAATTCAATTTTTACTACTTAAGAACCAAAGCAAATTTTTAATTTAATAAGAAAAGGAACTTAAAATAAAATTGTAACCTTACCTTTGAATTTAACCTCATCCCTCGTTACTGTGAACAAGGAAGAAGTACCTATAGTGCTAAGCAAAAATATTCTCCAAGAAAGTAACTATCTATTCATCAGCCCAAGTTTAACCAAATTTTATATGAAAAGGAAGGCTGGGTTAGAGCCTTATATGGAGCAGTCGAGGCTGGCAGTGACAGGAAGAGACTACCTTTGTCATATCACCCCAAAGCCCATTGCTGGGCTTTGTGGTCAAGACTCAGGCCAGGACTGCAATTGTTGGTTAGAAAGCATCTCAGAGTTACGGCTGCCTGTTCTGTTAAATCTCATTTCATCCTACTGATGGATGGATGGACAGATGGCCGCTTGGTGAAAGCAGTATTATCAGCCAGCTTCTATGGAGCCTCTGAATGATGGATAGCCCTCTTTCTACTTTCTCCAAACCACCATCGATCCAAGCCATATTTCAGTGGTCAGAAGCCCAGTAATATTAAGACACACAATCAGGTTAAGTTACTTGCAGTATAAACCTCTAGAACAGAAATCTTAACACCTCTGCTTTGCTGTCATGAACTTGACTAAAAATGTTACAGTTTCATTCTTTCTAGCTGCTCATACAATGAATTCCAACAGCTCAGAGCCCAAAGGGAACAGCTGGGCTCTATTCCTAGCAGTACTTGAAAAGGTAGCTTGCCTGCCAACTTTTTTACTAGCCAGTTCATTTCTGGGAAATGAACTCTGCAGCAGTGGTGAGCAGATTTGTGAATATGCATATCCAGTGGAGTGTGACACTATTAGAACCATCAAACCTACCTAGAGTTTGTCAGGGATACAATCAATAGCCTCAAGCAGGTGTGGAGCCTTACTTTTACCAAGTAGACCTACAAACACTAAAAAAGGTGACTAGAACCAGGATATATTAAAATTATGTCTTTTGTACATAATCATTATGTCTTTTGTACATAATCTTAAGACCAAATGGCCTCTAATTTTTAATGTAAAGAATATTTACATTGGGCAGATCAAATTTTAAGTACTAATCTTTACATTTCTAACCACTCATCTCAAATTCTCTGCTTATTTAGACTCCTTGCTTTTGTCCTTTCCATAATACCCTCCCCTCTCTGACAACTTAGCCATGTAAGTGGACTCTATCAAAATTATTTCTACTGCTATAGCTGGGAGAAATGGACTATGACCTCAGTTTTGTGATACAGAACCCTAGAACCTGCATGCTCTTTTCTTTAGGCTTCTTTACCTGCAAATGCCCTCCTCTAAATGCCTCACCATCAACTCTACCCCAATCAGGATCGCCTGGCTACCTGTCTTGATAACTCTTAACTGAAATGCTGCCACCCTGAGCCCATATGGGTTCAGAGAATTTGTTTCTATCTGTGGAGGAAGAATAATGTCTCATGAGAACAGCACTGTCTAATATTTATGCCTTAATAACATCTGTAACTGTTTCTATTAAAATAATCCATGTTTAAAAGATACTCTTGGACTGGAGAGATGGCTCAGCAGTTAAGATGCTTGCCTGCAGAGTCTAATAACCAGAGTTCAATTCCCCAGTACCCATGTAAAACCAGATGCACAAAGTGGTACAAACATCTGGAGTTCATTTGCAGTGGCTGGAGGCACTGGTGCACCAATTCTCTCTGTCTCTCTTCTCTTTCTTCTTACAAATAAAAAATCTTTAGAAAAAAGATACTCTTTTATTATAGTACTGCACTAAAGAACAGCACTGCCTTTCACATAAATATTTAAGCAGCCTTACAGAATCTTAGATTACTAGAAGGGACACATAAATTAGAACTCAGCACCATAACTCGTCAAAGGTTTTAATGTCCATGGTTACATAAATATTAAATAACAACACAAGACTGGAATCTGCATTACAAGTACTGTGCACATTCTAATTTCTCCAAGACATTTCAATTTCAGCTTCAGGATTTCAACAAGAAGTAGGTTGAAGAGTTGAGGCTCTGTGTTTGGGGAAAGGGAAGTGGCCACAACTAATCAAACCTGGTCACCTATTTACTGTGTTTCCTATCAGTTGCACACTGAGCATATGAGAGCCAGTATCTACCTTAGGGAACAAATCAGGAAGTTCTGACAACTAGAAACCTCTATCTTCTTTCCTTTATTTGCCTTCAAGCAGAAGATGGAAAAGAAAACAGCATAAGAAGCTGAACACAAGAAGAATCAAGAAAGCAAGAGGCACTACAAGTCAGGATAAATGGACAGGAAATAGGTGCAATGTGGCCTCTTCATTTCCAAAAGTGGCACATTCTGGTCAGAAACAGTACAAAATGATTACCTGGACTTCATTCTCTGGTGGCCAGAATGTGTCACTACTGCATCTCCTAATTTTTAACTTACCTCCATACCTTGTAACCTTATAGCCAAAAAGAGCCCTTGAAAATAACCTTATCTTAAAGATGAGGAGATGTACTGTGGAATTTATCAAGGTATACATCTATTAGAGTGAAACTGATACCAGAATCCACATTACCTATCAATTAAACTAATATTTTTATCACCCAGTTTTCTATCCAGTATATGTTCACAATATATGCTGAGCAATGTTTAATCAAGAAGTTAATTATGCTGCAAAAATAATCATATAATGCACATCAAACCCAAATATATTATCCATGCTAATGCTCATCACCATTAGTATAAATGATCAGGACAACTTTCCTATCTCATTCCCACAGAAATGTGCCTCACACACTGAACAAAAATTCTACTACAATTATTTCCTGGCATGAGAAAAAAATTCTGTAAGAATTCAAAATAAGGTACTTAGTAAAAACAGTAAGCAATGACAATTCTTTGTACTTTTACTTCTATATAATCTATAAATTCATTAAAAGGCTGTTTTATTTGCATTAACTAAATATATTTTAGGACAGAAATATTAACTTTGTGAGCAGTCCTCACTTGTACCACTCTTATAAACCAAGATGAAGATCGTGACCTTTCATTTAGAAATATCTTAAGAATTTCTATTTTGAAGAAAATACTATTAGCCCTTGCCTAAAAATTAACGGCTTTATTTCAAAACCTGCTGCTGTGAACCATGTCTAATTATGTCTTTTGTTTAATTTAAGTTTAATCCCCACAAAGAAAGTGACTGACGTAGGTAGAACAGTATCAATAATAGAGGCAGAGGGAAAGAAAGTAAAGGAATGATTAGCTATCATGCAATGTGTGCCTACTATGTTACAGGGACTATATTAAATATTATATATGTACTATCCCATTAAGAGGTAATTATTATCCCAGTTTTACAGATAAAAATTTGGAGGTTAAATAACTCTAGGTGCACTAAACTATTACAGGATACTGCATGATATTCAGCAGGATGGTCAACCTCCCAATAATGTATTAATTTAACTAATATTCCCAATTTTATTAGAATCTGTATAAATGCAAAGCAACCAAAGAGAATTCAAAGACTGCTTCAGTAAAATGAGAAAAACAACCACGGTAAGTATGAAAGGACTTTAATACTTTCAAGGCATATCTATTCCCAATAACCTTCCAGACTTAAAAGTGCTGACAATAATTCACTGTTGTCTCTGAAACTTCCTCATTCACCTTGCCTCACCCTCAAGCCATATGGTAAAGAACCTCACCAGGTGTCAGGAGAGGAACTCTTTCTCTTCTATTTCCCATAAGAATAATGTCTGTACTTCTTCCCTCCAACTCACCCAAGAATTCAAAAACATTTATAGACACATGTAAACATGACAATAATGACCAGTAAAACTGGCAGCACAGTTCTTAGAAAGGAGAAACCCTTAAGTCAGAATGCAGGACACACTCTCAGATTTAAGCTTTAAAACAGAAGAAAGTAAACCAGACATAGTAGCACACCTGCAATCCCAGCACTTGGGAGGCTGAAACAGGAAGACACCAAATTCAAGGTCAGCCCAAGCAACATAGCACGACCCTCTTAAAAAATAAAGTAATTTTAAAAAGAAGAAACTTATACATCAAATACCAACTGCAGGTAGTAATTTCAGATGTAATCTTATACAGAACATAATCATAGTATTTTAAATGTTTCTTCATTGGACATTTATATAGTCTTTGCCTCTCTTCATGCAGTTGGACAAAGATAACTCAATTTGAATAATGGGAAGAAACATGTCGTGAAAAATCTAAGTATCAAAACAAAAAAGATACAATTAATTCCAGAGGAATCCCAAGAGTCTCAAAATGCATAAACTATGGTATGAAGGGGTTTTTCTTTGCATCATAGCATAATTAATGTCCCAAACTTTTTTACACTCTACTAACTGCAGTCACCATGCATGAACACCAATGGATTTTTACACTTTATAGGCTGGGAAGCGGCCTGCAGCTCAGTCTCTTTACACTTCACTGACATGGTAACCTCATGGCTCACCAATTTAACTGCTCCAAGTTTAACTTTAGCACTATTACTGACCACCTCTAAAAGCACTCAGACCACAGCTTTACTGTAATGGAAGAATAGCGATATAGCAAGGAATAGAAAAGCGGAAGATAAAAGCAGACTTTCCCTCTACTATGTATATATACTTGGCTGGAGAGAGCAACTAGAGAAGAGAGAAAATAATTTTTTTACCTTCTTTACACATCTGGAGATTGGTGTGCATTTCTAAAGTTATTTAGAATAGTTTCTCTCCTGGATCTGACCTAAATTTAAAAAAGACATCCTATAGTTGAAAATAAAAGAGATAAAATGGTTAAGGTTTGGGGGCTACCTCTCAACCTTAATATACATTAAAATTTGAGGGGATATTTTTTTCTTTTGGATGCACAGGCTAAAGCTAATAAATCACTAAGTAAAATTCTAGTTTTTTTTTAATTTGAGGCTACACTAAATCTGTGCTTAGTGTCTATATGTTACCTCTTTTGAACCCAACTATAATACTAATAGACTTATTATCTAATATCCATTATCTCAACTATTATTATCTATTAGATACATAATAGCTATTATTACTATTATTATCTCAACTTAACAGATGAGAAATCCGAAAGTTAAATTACTAAAGAATACAGAGCTTCAGAGTTTTGGCTCCAATTTCAAGGTCCTGCATTTAATTGATTGCTACACTAGAATGGAACATGACATCCCTTCTAAAAACTGAAAGTAAAACAGTACAGCAGAGAATAGTTTAAAAACACTAAGTGCAACAGCAAGAAAAATGAATTGTGCCAAAGGTGGAGGATGTATGTTATAAATCCATTTAAAGCTCTATTACTTCTAACCACTCTTCTACAGCTATGTCAGTATATGTGAAAGCCAACTGTCAGGTAAGAGATGGAAACACCAAAAGCAAGTTTCACTTTAAGCAGGCAATGAAAATATTATGAATTTAATAAATAAGAACTTCTCTTCTATGCACTTTTAAAGTTTACTAATTAAGAGTTTCAAGCATAACAATTACCTTAGAATAAGAAAACATCTCCACAGCAATGTTATTTTAAGGATCAGAAAACTTGTACAGAGGGCTACAGAAGGCTTTCAAAGAATAATCAACTGAACAAACATTGCTCAAATACTTACAGTGAATTCTAATCTATTATTCTTAGGACTCAAAAAGAAGAACAAATGTTAAAGCAAGATTAAAGCTAATAATAGGTAATGGCATTTTTTCACCATCAAACAAGTAGTCAATGGGCATATGGTACTGAACACTATGCTGGGCTGGTGGAGGTTATAAAGTAAGACTTCAAGTCACAACACGGTTTGAAACACTTGAAAAGAAATGCAGTCTTCTCCCATAAGATGTCTCCAACCAGCTGGAAAGACGCAGGGAGCGGGAGATGAGTAAACTGCCTGAAAGGGATACAAATAATTGCCAGATAAAGAGAAAAGTAGTAAATGATAGCAATCCAAAGATAGGAAATATGAGTAAGGGCCTGGGACTAGAATGGTTTCCAGTTCTGAGATTTCTGTTTGTTTTGGTTTGGGATTCTGGAATGTTTGAATTGACTATCAATTGCACATCCCTAATCTCAAAGGCTCTGAAATCCTATACTTTGTGAATGTTCAACCTGTACTCTGTGCAGCTACTCTTACAGTCAAAGGAATACAACTATAACTTGCTCCTTGTTAAAACTCCTCTGGAATCCAGAAATCCCTTCCTTGATATCAGACAATGACTGCCACAGTTGGCCAGGTATTCCTGATAACAATGCCAACTGGTGGTATGTAGACTTATCAAGCAAAATCAGATACATTTACCCAAGTTAAAGGCCTATCTATTTATTAATCTACATGTATTAAGTGGCCTTCCTACCACTGCAACAATTCCCGATCTTTAATGTTTCATTTACTGGTTGAAAGTGTTATTTCTATTCTCTTCAAAAATTAAAATCCTATCTATTCCAACCAATTTTTAATGATAAAACAAAATTTTGAAAGGACAAGGATTTGCACCCTGCCAACCCCGCCCCTTCTAACACACATACTACTTTTTTGTCTGATTCTTCAAGCAGGGCCTAAAAACTAGAATAGCTTCCATTCAAACTGCCCACGAAGCCTAGAAGTTGTTTTGCTTCTCTCTCATGCTTTCCCTCCCTCCCCAGCTCCTCTTTAACTCACACACAACCACTGTACTCGGTGTCCATCTTCCCCAACTGCTGCTCAACAATTCACAGTCTGTCACAGATTGTCAGTACTGCGTTTGGGAACTTAAGAAGTACTCTTGTGGGACAGTACAGTGTGTCAGTACAGCATTTTCCTGGACACAATGTCACTCTTTATAGCCAGTTGCAAATTAGCTTCTTTAAAAAAAAATACTCCTAATAAGACAAGTGCAAGGAGATTTTAAATAACCAAGATTAAAACTGCCTTTGGTTTGTTTGTGATCTAAGCTGCTTCAGTCACATACATGCACCTACTCATATAAACCATATGCAACTAGAATCATCTGAAAAACAGTTTCTTGATGCTAACAAAAGTAAAAACTCTATTTAAAAAATATGTCAAAGGAGAACCTTATTTCCCCTTTCTTCAGTGCCTATGGCTCTTCAGTTTTGTATTCTATTTGAGAATTCTTCGTTTAAACTCCAGTCTCAATATCAGCATTTATTCTGACTATGTCAAAAAGAGCAAAATCATTTAAGACAAAATTCTGGGCAGGCATGGACACAAACCAGGAATTCCAGAGGTTAGAGGCGGAGGCTAGAGTTCAAGGACAATACGGGCTGCATAGAAGACACTCCCTCAAAAAATTAAATAAAATGCTTCATAGTACTTCAGTTCACATCCAAGTTGTACCATTGCTTGAGCAGCATACATGTAATCATCTTCTGACAGGTGCTATGACCAACCACCTAACACCTTTACCCTTGAACATTAGTTTCCTAGTTGCCACTGGCTACATATTTATCCTCAGCTAGAGAACCCTGAAAAGATCACAGGATGTAGGTTAAAAAAGGGGGGGAGGCAACAACACATACAGGAGAAAAGACAGCATTTTCAACAAATGGTGCTAGAGTAACTGGATAACCACATGTAGAAAATTGAAACTAGACTCACTCCTCTCACCATGCACAAAAATCAACTCCAAATGGACCAAGGACCTCAATATAAGACTTGAAACTCTTAAACAACATGAAGAAAAAATCGGGAGAACTTTCTGCAACACAGAAATGGGGAAAGGCTTCCTGAATAAGACCCCAGTAGCCCAGGAAATTCAACAATTGCTCAACCAGCCAGGATGGCAATCATTAGAAAATTAAACGACAATAAATGTTGATGATGTAAGAGTACAAACTTGTACAACCATTATGAAAATAAGTATGAGGGCTCCTAAAAAAGATGAAAATAGATGGGCATGGTGATACATGCCTTTAATCCCAGCAAATCAAAGGCAGAGGTAGGAGGATCGTTATGAGTTCAAGGTCAGCCTGAAATTACATAGTGAATCCAGGTCAGCCTGGGCTAGAGTGAGACCCTACCTCGAAAAACCAAAAAAAAAAAAAAAAAAAAAGACTACAGTAGTTAGTACATTAGGTACCTTCCTTCCAGATAGCAGTATATAAGCTTTAACCCACAATTAAGACAGGTGGACAGATCAGACCGATACACCCAGTAAAAAGTGAAGAAAATTTAATCCTAAAATCATTGCTTTGGCTTGTGAATCTCAGGACCAGAACTCTCCACAGTGAGTAGTTGGCCAGGAAGACCCATGAGGTCCCCAAAACAATGTAGAGAATGCCAAGCACTTGGTTACCCAGCAGAGCTAAAAGACCCTATTGCTGAAGACATGGTAGGCTGCAGTCTTAGGACATCAAGAGACCACGTGGGAACAGAGAGGAAAGCCAATCCTCTTCTGGAAAAACCCTCATGGCACTGGAAAGTGCTATAGGAGCTACTGTGTGACAATGGTCACCAACAGAACGAATAAGCAGGAGATACACACACACACACAACAGTTCATATCAACATACCATGTGTTCTTGCAAAGAAAAAAATGTTAGGTGAAAAATATATTCCTAGGGTAATATTAAAGTTATCGATTTTTCATTTCTAAGTTTGTTATAATATTATTCATTATACTTTACTGATGATGTATATGAACATCTATTCTTCCTTAATAAGTTAAATAAACCCCTCCAATAACACTGCATCTCTGCTGCTTCTTAAAGGAATCAGTGGAAAGCTAGAACTTAATTCGGATGTTAACATTCAGTTATAAGAAAAAGAGACTAAATCAAGCAAGGCTAGTCATCCAACTCTGAAAATTAACTCCACACACAACACCAAGCCTACCAGAGTCAATGAAGAGAAGCAAGAAAATCTTCAAAAGAAACCTAAATCTTTCAGGAAACTGACAAGTTCAGACTTATTTCACCCAAGTTGCAAAATAAGATAACACTGAAATAACACTAATAAGCAGTTATTCAGAGAAAATAAATAAGTAGGTCTATGAAATAAGCTTACATATAGGCAACTTAGCAGATATATTTTGAATAATAGAACTCTTCAATATTCAGGAAAACTGTGTCTGAAGGCAAATAATATAAAGTCTTTTTTGATAGCAGCCCCATCTGAAAATATTATTTTTATAAAAATATACAGTATTTCTTTGACATGTCCAAGCATTTAATTTCATTATCCCATTTTTATAAATAGTAAGAATATAGTGATTTGTCATAGAATGTGCAATACACACACACACACACACACACACACAAATGCTTTTTAGAAGCTCATCAACAAAACACATAAGGAAATGGCATCTCATTTTCAGGCCTCTGAGGACTGATCTAATGGGACCAAAACACCTTTAAACTGCCATCAAAAAAATGAGATAAAATAGAATGAATTGCTAAAAACACACACAAAAAAAAAAATACATTCAACTTCCAGTCATTACTGTAGCTCCTACACATAGAAGAGCTTATGTTACATGAAAGATGCTCCCTAGGCTGGCTGGGTGACTGGCCAAAAATAAGCTTCATCAGTTAAAGGAAAACTCCCATCGGTTAGCAAGGGCAGGCAAAATAAAGATGTTACTCTCTTGTCTACCAAACAGGTAAAGGTTTACAAAAAGTAAGAAAGTCTTGTTTTGGTAACTGTCAGTACAATGAGGCTCAAGTATACTGTTTGTGGCGGTATCTTAATATAAAAAGCATTTTAACAATATGCTTTAGAAACTCTTATAAATCAGAGGCCTCTGACAAGGCAGTTCTCCTTAGGGGAATTTAATATAAGGAATTAATTAGATTTCTACAAATACTTTTTAATTCTGAAACTGTTTATACTAAGTGAAAAACTATAAACAAATATAATATACATTGATATGGGCCAGATTAAATTAATCAATAAATATTCATACTACATAAAACTACAGACTTTAAAAGGAATGGCATAGTTCTATAAATACTGATATAAACATTTACACGACATTAAGTCATTGTTTTTTGGGGCACTTAAAATTAAGTAATTTTAAAAGGAATATTTATCAAGGATTATAAAAGGTCAAAATAAAGAAACTTTAAAACAATCTTGAAGCTGGGCATGGTGAAGCATTCCTGTAATCCCAGCACTCAGGAAATTGAGGATTTCCTACAATTTAAGATCAGCCTGAGCTCTAACTGGGTTATAGCAAGACCTATCTGAGGAAAAAAAAAAAAAAAAAACCTTGAAAGACAATATATAAATCTAAGCGTTTTCCTTGTTCTTGGATAGAAAATTCAACATAATTCATCATTGTAAAGTTAAGCCCACCTTAAATTTTTATTAATTTAATGTAAATTAAATTAAAATATTAGCAAGCTTTTTATGGATAGACAAGCGAATAATAAAGTGTAACACATGAAATCATGTAATAGGAAAACATTTTAAAAATTAAAGTGAGCCCTAATATGCTATCAACTCCCTATAATAAAAACAGTGACTAATGATGCAGGCATATAAATCCTAGAAATAAATAATATAGAAATTTTATACATGATAAAGACAGCATCTCAACACTATCAGGGCAAAATTAATCTTTTCAAGGAATTTATGTTCCAACAACTAGTTCCCAAAAAAAGATTACTAGAGCTATACAATATTCATAACAAAAAAATTTCCAATTGGATCATGGATCCAAATTAAACAAAAACCATAAGCACTTAAAAGAAAATATAGATGAATTCCTCTTTTTCATGGCATAAGTAAAGGATTTCAAATTTCAATGCAAAGTTCAATGAACAAGACTAAAAAGCTATTAAAAAGCCTAAACATCTACATCCAAACACTATAACAGAAAATAACTTACAAACTGAAAGAAAACATTTGCAAGTTGGAGCCAAGTACAGTGGTTGCTTTGTAGCATGAGAATCTGAGTTCAATCATCAGAACCTTACTGGACATACTAGTAAGAACCTAAAGTCCTAGAACAGAAAGGCAGAACCGGGAGGAACCCAGCCTAGCCTACTTGGCAAGTTCCAAGCCAATGAAAAGAGGACCCTATCTCAAAAAGAGTTAGCCAACATTCCTGAGGATGACACCCAAAGTTTTCCTCTGCTCCCATACATGCACGTACACATTCAAAAATACATACTTCACAGTCAAAATTTCCAGTACATAAAAAGACTTAAAAATTGAGGTGGAAATGATGGTAAAAGATACAAGACATTTTATGGTCAAAAGGATACAAATAACCCTTAAACCTATAAAAAGATAGTCAATCTCAGTAACAGAGAAACGGACATTAAAACCATACTGAAGCTCACATCCATAATCCCAGCGCTTGGGAGGCTAAAGTGGGAGTGAGTTCAACATGAGATTGGACAGCCTAGACTAGTGAGACATTGTCTCAAAACAACAAAGAAAAACTATATTGAGATCCCGGTTTCTTACCTATCAGATTAGAAAAAGTTTTAAAAATATACCAAAACTCTCTGGTGGAGAGCCGAGGAGAAACCAACACTCATGCATCACTAGTGGGGATTCAAATTTTTGCAGTTCTTTCATGAAGAAGTTAGGCAGCATTTAAGAAAACTACATGTAATCTTGGTCACCTCTGGATAGTGAAATTAAAGTGATTCCTATTTTCTTACTCAAAGTGGTTTCTAGTTTTCTTTAAAAAATTCTTTTTTAAAAATGGGCCAAGTGTGGTGGTGCACGCCTTTAATCCCAGCATTCAGGAGGCAGAGGTAGAAGAACTACCATGAGTTTGAGACCAGACTATAGTTACAGAGTGAATTCCAGGTCAGCCTGTGCTAGACTGAGACCCTACCTCAAAAAACAAAAACAAAAATAAACAAATCAATATAAAAACCTCTGTGTTTTCTTGTAAAATAATTATTTAGAAATTAAAGAGATAGCTCAAAATCAAAGAGATGAGCATCCTTCCTTTTCTACAGCAGTGTCCTCTCTGCAGACCTGTTTCATATTACATTTGACTATCATATTATTATTTCACCTTTCACCTATCAAAATTATAATAACAATGTAGTAATATTTCATATTAGAATATCCTAGTCTTATCAAGTAATTTCAGTCTTTTGGGTTGTACATAAAAAGTACATACATATATAATTTTGCTTCTGCCTCAAAATCCTACTTAGAATAACAATAAATTTGCTTTAGGACACAAATCTGCAAAGATAGAAGAAAAAGCAACAAAATTTAAGAAGACAGAGCATACAAAGGTGCATATAAGACTAGCAATATGTGGGCATGGTGGTGCAGCCCTTTAATCCCAGCAGTTGGGAGGCAGAGGTAGGAGGAGTTCAAGGCCACCCTCAGGCTACATAGAGAATTCCAGGTCAGCCTGCACTAGAGCCAGACCCTACCTCAAAAACAAAATAAAACAAAGATTAGCAATCTGCTTTGCTTTGTTTAAGGATAACAAACAAGGATAACAAACTGAAAAGGAAGACATGAGTATGGAAAACAGGGTATCTATCCAACAAAAGAGAGAAGTGAAGGAATACTGGCAAAGGGGGATTCAAGGATATCTGTGCACCAAAAGTAGAAGACAACCAATTCAGCTCACAGTTGTGGGGTGCGGGGGAGGGGGGGAGATCATGGTAAAGGCTGTCACTCCCTGCTCCTTGCCATTCAGTGCCATCTTTTTAATCAGCTACAACTCCACAGGATGTGCTCCACCTGAGCAAGAAGATAAATGAAGAATGAGGAACGTATGGGCTCTGACAAGACTGAGACTCAAACCAGGAGAGAAAAGCCTGTTCATTACAATGAAGGGAAATTGTCCTAGGAAAAGAGCTGTGTAGTAGGCCTAGAGATCACTCAAACAGCAATGGAAGTCTGTAGAAAAGAAGTTTCTATGAAAGAAGGGGGAAAGAGGGGAGAATTAGAACTGAATGAAATATTACTATGACCTTGTAGAAAAACCACACTGAGAACAATTAAGATACTAACAAGGAATAAATTTTGGATGGGCATAATAATACAAATACAATACTATTTGATTTAACCATATAAATTGGGAGGCTAGTTAAAGAACAGATTATAGTTATCTAAGAAACATTTTTTGGGGGGGTGGAGAGATGGCTCGGCAATTAAAGGCTCTTGCTTGCAAAGCCTGCAGGCCCTGTTTCTATTCCCCAGTACCCATGAAAAGTCAGATGCAAAGTGGCACATGCATCTGGAGTTCATTTGCAGAGGTAGGAGGCCCTGGCACATGCATTTCTTTCTCTCTCTCCCTCCTCTCTCTCATAAATTTTTAAAAGAAACTTTCTATACCAATACTTAATGAACAAATTGGTAATAGCATTAAAATGTATTATTTAAAAACATGAAGGGGTTGGGGAGATAATTCAGCAGTTAAAGGTACTTGCTTCCAAAGCCTGCTAAACAGAGTTTGGTACTAAGCACCCATGTGAAGCTGGTGCATGCATCTGTGATCCCAGCCTGACTGTAACAATGGGAGGCAGACCTAGGAGAATCCAAAGCTTGTGTGCCACTGTTTGTAGCAGCAAGAGACCCCGTCTCAAAGAAAATGGAAGAGCAGACACCTCAAGGTGGTCCTGACCGCTACACATGTGTTACAGTACACACATGCCCATATATATACACACATACATACACACATGGAAACAAAGATAAACATTTTAAACTCATATGGAAATAGATAATATATATAATACCAAATGAAAGAGTTTGAGAATTAAAATGGTTACTTCCGGGGACTAGAGAGTGTCGGAAGGGGTAGGAAAGGAACCTGTACATTTTATTTGGTTAAAAACCCTTTTCTCAAAAAAAAAGAAAAAAAAAAAAAAACTTTTCTCAACATTTGGCTTCTGCAATTTTCTACAAACTGTTGGTAAAATATAAAGAAAAATTCAGAATACTAATTTAATGAAATAGAAGCCAAAGAGCAAAATTTGACAGTGTGTGTATTTGTGTATAATATTTGTGTTGTGGTGTTTGTGTGCACAAACTATGTGCTTGTGTGTCAGGCCAGAAGAGAAATTTGTGTGCTCTTCTTTGTCACTCAATTGTGTATTCCCTTGAGATGGGGTCTCTCCCACAAACTGGAGCTGCCTCTCCTGGTCAGTGAGCCCCAGCAATTCTTCAGTCTCTGCCCACCAACCCATTAAGTGGGTTCCAGATGTGCATGGCATTCTCAGCTTTTTCCTTGGTTCTGGGGAGTTGAATTTGGTCTCCAGCCCGAGAGGCCTTCATGCTTGTGCAGCAAGCTCTTAAATAAATTATTTGTCATTCAAAATATATATTTTCTTTTTGTGTGTGGTGTGTGTGCATGTAATGCATGTTCATATGTGAGTGCACAAGTACACATGCACATGGAGGCCAGAGGTTGACACTGGGTGCCTTCCTCAATCACTTCTCCATCTTATTTTTTCAGATAGGGTCTCTCACTGAACCTGGAGCTCACTGATATGGCCAGCTAGCAAGCCGCAGAGATCTTCCTGCCTCTTGCCGACCCAAGACTCTCTGAATAGGTGCTGGGGATATGTTACAGTCAGTTTCACATTGCTGGGACAGAAGCAGCTTATAGGAAGAAAGGGTTTATTTCAGGCTTATAAATTCCAGGGGAACACCATCAATGGCAGAAGAAGCTGGCTCACTTCCATATATCCAAGCACAGAAACATGACCAAACAGCCAGTAAGCACCAACACCAGCAAGTATGAACAGCCAGAGCTCAAAACTGCTCTCTCCCCACACGTTAGGGCTGGACTCAGATCACCTCAGATCACCCCACCCCACCCTACCCCACCCCGCCCCGTGACACTCCCTTGTAGCAGAGCCTATGGAGCCAGATACTCAAACTATCATATTCCAACTACAGGATCCAAACTCAGGGATCCTGAGTTAAATTAAATTCCTGTATAACAAACATTTTACTGACATAGCTCCTAAATAAAATATATTCCCCAGTCCCTAAATATTTTCAATTAAAGGACCAAAAAATAGCAATAAGGAAAAAGTTCTCTTTTTATTACATCTTTACATTTCTGATAGTGAAAGAGTAAAATATAGAAGCTTTTAAAAAAGCAAATAATCAGCAGTAGTGGACAGAGAGGATTCAGTAATTGTAATACGAGGAAGACTGTAGGTCTGACCTTACTTACAAATTCATTAACGATCAGGAGACACTGCAAATAACACATTTAATTAAATTTGCTCATTTATCTATTTTAGGAAGTATGATTAACAGCAGTGAGAGAAGTAATGTAAAAAGACAGAGATGGATTAAAAATACTGGCTAAAACCCAACTAAATTGGAGAGTGGTGGGAGACCGCACAAAATTACAGGCTTAAAACAACAAATGAGAGATACCAGAGCTTATGTGTCATCAATTTTTCTGCACACTATTGCCATATGAAGCAATTGAAATCAACGCTAATGTTAAATGGAAATATACATTTTATATACATTATATATATGCACACATATACATATACACACAGAGAAACAAATATATACAGGATTCATAAAGAGATTATACTCTTAAAAACAATGTACTAGTTGAGACGCCTTATCCAAAATGCTTGGGAACCAAAAGTCTTTCCCATTTCAGAGCATTTTGAATTTTGGAGTGTTTCAGATTTTGGATTTTCAGATTAAGGATGCTCAACTTGTAATGTTCGTGCAATCTGATAAAAGCAAATTGGTCCACATAGTTTCATAATTATAGAAACATTATTAAGGATCACTAATGAATTAAATTCTAGAGACAATTGTTATTTATCTTCTATTCTTCCTCAATTACACTTAGATACCCTAACCTTTTCATCTTTATTCCCAGGCACTGAGGATTCAGAATAAAGTTCACGTTCCCAATCTTTTGTGTTGCTCCCTTTAAGAGAGATGAGTTCTCTTTCTCTTTCTCTTTGCTACTAGGTGGAATCTGGATGAAACACTTGTTAAGAGCTAGAGTAGTCCCTAGAGTGACTTTGGCTGGGGACCTAATGCAGGGCCTTGTACTCCTCTTAATGTGACTTTAAAAAAAAAAAAAAAACAGAATCCATCTGGTGAGATTGCTCAGTGGTTAAGAACCTTGTCACTCTCATTCCTGCCTGAGACTGCCAAGTTTGACTCCCTAGAACCCATGTAAAAAGCTGGGCCATACACATCCAGTCCCAAGTGGAGCTGAGACCACAGAATCACTGGGGCTCATTGACTGACAGCAGCTGCTGGTTAAGGGAGACCCAGTTTCAAAAGAAAATACGTGGATTAACACTAAGAGGACACCCAACATTCTCCTCTGACCTCCACACATGCACATGGGGGTGCATGGATGTCTGCACATATGCAAACATTACACACACCACAGCACACACGCAATAAAATAAAATAAAAAAGAACAGAATCTATGCAAAGTAGACCCCAGCAACATGACACCATGGCAAACTATACCATCCCTAAATTGGTTTTTTAGATTTCTTTACATTAAGAGAAATAAACTATCATGTTTAGAACTCTGACTTGATTGCAACCAAATATTATAGTCTTAGTATTTTCTTTTCTTCCCCCATAAAGTTCAAACATGCCTAAAGCAAACCTCTCTCTGATCTTCTGAGATCCAAATTTATTCTAGCAGCCTATCATATATAAATATGAAACATAATTATACAAGAACATAGCTGACTTTAAAATAAACAAGCAGATAGTGATGGCAGCAGAAGTAGCAATGCATGGGGTCATAATAACAGCTGTAAGAGGGTCCTTTTCAATTTCCATGTAACACATCATTATGACTGAAACACTTTCCAGTGACTCATACTTCAGATTAGCTTACATAGAAAACTTACAAGACAACCTTTCTCAAATCTTGCTGTCATTATGACTCTCAACAGAAATTCTGTCATCCATCAGAGCACATCAACTTTTTAAAATTAAATTCTTTATAATACATTAATGACTAAGGATGTAGCTCAGTCTTAAAGAGTGTTTGCCTAGCATGCATGAGCCCCTGAGTCTAATCCCCAGCAATGGAGGGAAGAATGAATGGATGGATGGATAAATGGATGGATAGACAACTTAGAAAAGAATGAAATACAAAAAATCTTGTTCAGACTTAACAACCATAGCATACCTGAAAGCAGCTCAAGCAGGTATGTGGAGAGCCTATAGGGTGGGGGTCTGGGGAGCAGCCAACATCAACAAGATATGCTAACCAGCCATCAAGTCAATCAGCGTTCACACTTTCTTGGCTAAGGCTCAGACACACCACACTGCCCTGTCTGAATTTCAAAAACTATACTAGCATAATAAATATCTGTTTCACATTATTAAGTTTTGGAGTGCAATGCCACACAACAAAGGCTAACTGGAAACACTCCTTTTCCCAGTTTAGTAGCTCATATCAAAGATCTCTAAAGACAAGTTTCTCTCAACTTTAATGGTTCACTCCACAAACATGTATCAGGCAGACCTGTTTGCAGAAGACAGCTTCTACTCAGAGTACTTAACAATTCTTTTCAAAGGTGTTTTGAGTGGCCCCTATATGTAAAATTACTTTGCTAGACATTTGAGATACAAAGATAAGTAATATACGGCCTATATCTAGTGACAGAGAAAATAAGATAAATGAATAGTTTATGAAAGTATTTAAGTTTCAAATAGAAATATACACATAACACAGATGGTTAATTTATATATAATGTAGTTTTGGACTTATAAACTACTCCTTTAAGAATGCAGAAGTTTAGTAAATACCTAAGGAAAAAAGACTGGAAAAAAATTAAAATATGATCCATGTTATATGCTTAGATTTTGAGATTATGGCTATTTTATTATCTTTTTAAGTTTTCTGTATTTTTTCAGATTTTTGAAATAAACATGTATTAGTTTTCTACTTTTTTTAAAAAAGGAAACTGGCAGGGGGAGGGGAGCTAAGGAGATGATTCAGCAGGTAAAGTGCTTCCCACACAAGCATCAGACCCTAAGTTCAGATCCTCAGCCCCCAAGTAAAAGCTGGACATGGCAGCACACACCTGCATGCTCAGTGGTGGGAAGGCCTGAAGGAAGGCATGGGACATTGGCCTCCCAATACAATGTGCACCACACAGATATGCATGTGCATGTACACCATACACATACACACACCAAAAAAAGAAAGCAAGAAACAGTTACTCTTTTTTTCAATGTGTTCACACTGTGAAAGGCCAAAAACTTTGTTAAAAGGACTGCAACACATAAACTCACTTGAGAGTGTGAATATACAAAGTATATTTAATATTTAAGGGAGAAAAGTACAATCACTGCAGAAACATGCTACTTTACAACTATGCTTTCCATTCCTGGCTAACTACAAATGATTACTTCTCCTTAAATAACGGGTGGAGTCAGCCTCAATAAGCAATCCATTTATTTGTTGATTTATTTAATATCTTTATTATGAGTATACACATTGTATGAGCAAATCTTGAGAAGGTGTCCCCATCTCCCTCCACTAAACCCAGAGCAGATAAATCTCCTAAATAAACCTATCCATCTCTTGATCATACCCTAAAGTTGTTCCCTCACTCAGTCACTATCTATCTCTCACTTCTGAATCCGACCTTCTAAAGCTGCCCTTGTCTCTACATTTCTGATTACCCTCTTTCTGACTGTGTAAATGTTCACTCAATGTTCTTGACTGGTTTGACGGACCTTCCTTCTCTGCCTATTGGATCTACATGGCTGTGTATGTCTTTGTACCTCTCAGACTGACTGCTTCTCCTTTTCTCCCCTAAAGTTATCTCCACTTTCAGGCTATCCATGTTTACTTTTGCCTTTATTTTTTTCATAAATAAGTAGGGTTAACATTTGTTGTAGTTACCTTCTCATTGCTGGCACAAAACTCCCAACCAAAAGCAGCTGAAGAGAGGAAAGATGTTTATTTTTGGTTTACAGTCTGAGGGGAAGCTCCATGATGGCAGGGAAAGGATGGCACAAGTAGACAACAGGAGCAAGAGAGAGAGCTGGATGCTAGCAAGGGGGAGCTGGCCAGAACACCCTTATAAGCCACCCCAACAAAACACCTCCTCCAGATAAGGATCCACCTACTAAATTGCCATCAGCTGAGAATCAAGCATTCAGAACACATAAGTTTATGGGGGACACCTAATTCAAACCACCACAGCATTATTATTCCTATTTTACAGTTAAGAAATGGGTTATTGGTATAAATCTGAGTGAATTTAAATCCAAGTGCTTCCCTTCTTTAACACTCTTGTGACATTCCAAAACAAAGGACTTAAGAAGATTCTTTTCTAAAAAAAGCAAATTTGTTATTGAATGCTACATACCTTTTGCCCACATTTTTTTAACTGCATCGAGTTTAATCATCAACTGTCAGCCACTTGACTATCCCAGAAATTCATATCATGTGCACAAGTTAATCTATTTTATTTGGAAACTTCACAATACCAGACACCAGAACTCACTGTTTCTAACAGTGTTTTCTTGTGTGTCTGTTTTTACCTCTAGTCCCAAACTGGCAATGTTTGACGGAAAGGAAAGGGAAAGGGGAAGAGGAAGGGGAAGGGGAAGGGGAAGAGGAAGGGGAAGGAAAAGGAAAAGGAAGAGAAAGGGAAAGGAAAGGAAAAGGAAAAGGAAAAGGAAAAGGAAAAGGAAAAGGAAAGGGGAAGGGGAAAGGGGAAAGGGGAAAGGGGAAAGGGGAAAGGGGAAAGGGAAAGGAAAGGAAAGGAAAGGAAAGGGAAGGAAAGGGAAGGAAAGGGAAGGAAAGGAAAAGAAAGCATGCTAGCTACAAGAAGGATAACACATATGTTAAAAACTGAAGTGAATTTAAAGAATAGAAAACTAAACAGAAAAGTAGCACAATACAAAGAAAAATGCACACCACAGATGGGAGAATTTGGTCTATGGCTTATTGAGAGAAGAGAACTTTTTTGCAAATGCAAAGCTTACTACTGCTGCTGCTGAACAATACCCTATAACTTTTCTCCTATCTAATGTTCTGACAACTAAATTTCTCTGTAATTCAATAAGCTCTTAGGAATTTCCCAAGCTTCATCTATCCTGCTGGGCTCATTAATGGAGAACTCTAAATGTTTTCCCCACAAGCTAAAATAAGTGCACCTTTTCTGGTGGGTAGCACAGAAGTTAGGATCTCTTTCAACACATGAATAGTTTACTTCTCACTTCTATAGCTGGTAAGTCTACAACAGTGAAAAGAAATGCCTTAATTAAATTCAGGTAAATGGTTGTCAAAGCTCATCCTATAGGATATCCGTTTTATACATGAAGGCTAGTCTTCATAAATTTTTAGTTTAAAATCTATACTCTTGGGGCTCTTGGAGGGCAGAGCAAGATGGTGGACGAGTAACAGCGTCACCAGGACTCTCTCTGTAAAGGTTTGATTTTCCAGCTGGGATCCAAACCCCAGACCCCAGCCGGACCTGAACCCAAGCCCATCCTCTCCCCAGCTCCTATATCAGCACAGACAGGGTTCCCCAGCGGCTCTCTGCTCTGCAGAGGAATGGAGAGCCATCCCCTACCCCACCTCAAGCTCCCGCCATGGTCTCCTCTGAGCCTGCGTGCCAGCTGAGCACCTTTCCCTCACGGGGCCCCTTCCCTCCAGCACTCAATCCTCCCTCCGCACTTCATGACCCTCCCCCAACATACACAGGCAGACGAGATCCTTGGGCAAACTGACCTAGCTTGGTTCCAGGGCCAGACCTCAGGCAGATACCTGGGAACCTCGGCAGAGGCCGGTGATGGGTACCCGCCAAGAGGGCAGAGGCGGTCTCAGTGAGTACCAGGGATCACGCGCCACTGCCAGGTGGGAAGACACTCTATAGTTTGGGGGGCTGGGGCTGTTTATACTGCAGCATACCAATTGGGGACAGGGGCCTATGAGGTGCCTCTAAGACTAAACAATCACAAAGGGATCCAAACGGGTAAAGATCTAAGCCTGTCTGGGGACAGAACACCCTAACAGGAAAGACCTCTGTTTAAGATCAAACCTGGTGATCATTCCACTGGAAGTAAAGTGGGCTGAATAGGACTCCCCAGGGTGCCTGAGTCCCACACCCCTACCTGGACATGGGCAGAAACCAACCAAAAAAACCCACAGAAATTAAAGACGGATCTCCCCAACTCAGGGCCTCCAGTCCCATTATGGAACAGGAAAGTGACAAGGAAGTGGAGTCAACAAAAATACAATCCCAAAGAGAGAATAATATGACTCCTGACCACAACTGCAATGCAAACATGAAGCAGTTAATTGCTGATATGGAAACTATGAAAAAAGACATGAATGAGATGAAGCTCACCAACTCAAGCATAGACTCCAGGATGAATTTAATGGAGAGAAATATGAATGAATTCAGAAACACATTAAGTGAATTGAAGATAAACCAACTACGGGAGGAGCTAGACAATCAATTGATTAATTTTGATGGGGACTTAAGAAAACTTAAAAGTGATTTTCAGGAATCCCTAGCAAAAACAAAAATACACTGAAAACTGAATCTCACCAAAGAATTGGAGTCTATAAACAAAATTATAGCAGAAACCAAAAATGAAATGGAGTTGTTCAAAACCTCCCTAGAATCAATCAGTCGACAATCTGGAGGACAGACTCGACGACGTTGAGGACAAGACAGAAGAAATTAATAATATCATAGGATTCAACAAATTCAAGAAATCGAGTGAGCATAATTTAAGGGATTTATGGGATACCATAAAGAGGCCCAATATTAGAATCATGGGGATCCCAGAGGGAGAAGAAGCCCAGGCTAAGGGCATAGGAAATATTTTCAACAGAATTATTCAAGAAAACTATCCCTATCTAACAAGAGAAAGCCCACTCAACTTTCAAAAGGCCCAGAGGACTCCAAACACACAGGACATGAAGAGGAATTCTCCAAGACACATTTAAATTAAGATGCCCAGCATAGAAAGCAAAGAGAAAATACTCAAAGCTGCTAGAGGAAAGCAAACCGTAACTTATAAAGGAAAAGCCATCAAATTTACCTCAGACTTCTCATTAGAAACCATGAAAGCCGGAAGGGCTTGGAATAATGCTTTTCAGGGCCTAAAGAAGTATGTCTTTTAACCTAGACTACTGTACCCAGCAAAGCTATCCCTCATGATAGGTAGAAAAGTGAAAGTGTTCCATGAAGTAAACCAGCTCTACGACTATTTGAAAACAAAGCCAAAATTTCAGAAGATCCTACAAGAGATATCCCACACAGAAGAAACAAGAAATCTTCCTCAGAAGAGTACCAGAGATCAGACATGACAATCACAGTCAGTGCCCTAATAACAGCACCACAGACAACAAAGCCCATTAACCCTTCATCATGGCAGGGTTTAAAGCAAACCTCACTGTTATATCACTGAATATAAATGGACTTAACTCCCCTATAAAAAGACACAGACTTGCAGGGTGGATCAGAAAAATGGACCCTTCCATCTGCTGCCTTCAGGAAACACACTTTACTTCTAAAGACAGCAATCTTCTTAGAGTAAAAGGATGGGAAACAGTTTATCAGGCATGTGGAAGTAAAAAGAAAGCAGGTGTGGCTATATTAATCTCTGACAAAATAGACTTTACATCAAAATCAATTAAAAAGGATAATGATGGTCACTTCTTACTCATCAAAGGAATGATCCAGCAGGAAGATATCACGATCATTAACATATATGCACCAAATTTGGGTACAACACAATTCATAAAGGAAACTCTACTCAAAAATAAAGCAGAAATAGACTCTAATTCCATCATAGTAGGAGACTTTAATACACCTCTATCAGCTCTAGACAGATCAACCAAACAGAAGATCAGCAGGGACATAATGGAGCTTAATGACACCATTGACCAGCTGGGGATAACAGATATTTACAGAACGTTCTACCCCAAAGACACAGAATATACAATCTTCTCAGCAGCACATGGGACTTTTTCTAAAATTGATCACATCTTAGGTCACAAATCTTCCCTAAACAAATTCAGGAAGATCGATGTAGTTCCTTGCATCATATCAGACCACAGTGCATTAAAAGGTAGAAGTTAACAATGGAACAGGATCCAGAAAATACACAAAGTACTGGCGCCTAAATAATTTGCTCCTAAAAAATGATTGGGTCATCCAAGAAATAAAACAGGAAATTCAGAATTTCCTAGTAATAAATGATGACGATAACACATCTTATCACAACTTGTGGGACACAATGAAGGCAGTCCTGAGGGGAAAGTTCATTGCGCTAAATGCCTGCATATCAAAGACAGAGAGGTCTCAAATCAATTGCCTAACCACCACCTAAGATCATTAGAACAGACGGAAAAAGCTAACCCAAGGAGTGCAAGATGAAAGGAAATAATTAAATTCAGAGCTGAGATTAATGAATTGGAAATCAAGGAAACGATTAAAAAATAGATAACTCAAAGAGTTGGTTCTTTGAAAAAGTTAATAAGATTGACAAACCCCTGGCCAATCTAATCAAATGAAGAATGAGAAAGCCCAAATCAACAAAATTAGAAAGGACAATGGGGAGATCACAACAGATCCCGAAGTCATTGGAAGAATCATCAGGTCATACTTCCAAAACCTCTACTCCATAAAATTAGAGAACCTGGAAGAAATGGATAAGTTTTTGGACACCTACCAACTGCCAAAGCTTAACCCAGAGCAGATAAAAACACTAAATAAACCTATCACATCCACAGAGATTGAAGATGTAATCAAAAACCTTCCCAAAAGGAAAAGCCCAGGACCAGATGGTTTCTCAGCTGAATTCTACCAAGTCTTCAGCACAGAGCTGAAACCACTCTTTCTGAAGCTTGTTAGAAGCATAGAAAAAGAGGGAAGGCTTCCTAACATCTTCTATGAAGGTACCATTGCCCTAATCCCCAAACCAGGCAAGGATGCAACAAGAAAAGAGAACTACAGACCCATATCTCTGATGAACTTAGATGCAAAAATCCTGAACAAAATCCTAGCAAACTGGATACAAAGCTACATCAAAAATATTATCCACCCTGACCAAGTTGGCTTTATCCCAGAGATGCAGGGTTGGTTCAACATACACAAGTCAATAAATGTAATACATCACATTAATTGGCTCAACCACAAAAACCACATGGTTATCTCAATAGATGCGGAGAAGGCCTTTGACAAAATTCAACACCACTTCATGTTCAAAGCTCTGGAAAGAATAGGCATAGATGGCCTATACCTCAATTTAATAATGACAATATACAAAACTCCTAAAGCACAAACCATTCTCAATGGGGAACGACTCAAGGAGTTCCCACTCAATTCAGGAACAAGACAGGGGTGTCCACTCTCACCACTGCTCTTCAACATAGTGCTTGAAGTTCTAGCCCAAGCAATAAGACAGGAGAAGGGCATAAAAGGGATACTAATCGGAAAGGAAGAAACTAAACTATCCCTCTTTGCAGATGACATGATCCTTAATATATCAGACCCAAAGAATAGTATCAGTAACCTCTTGAAGGTGACTAATGCCTTCAGCAACGTGGCAGGATACAAAATTAACACACAAAAATCAGTAGCCTTTCTATATGCAGAAGACAAGCAGACAGAAAAAGACATCAGAGAGACTGTCCCATTTTCTATAGCCTCAAAGAAAATCAAATACCTTGGAATATCACTAACCAACGTTGTAAAGGACTTATATGAGGAAAATATTGAAACACTCAAGAAGGAAATAAAGGAGGACTCAAGAAGATGGAAAGATATTGCATGCTCATGGTTAGGGAGAATCAATATAGTAAAAATGGCAATCCTGCCAAAAGCGATTTACAGATTCAATGCCATGCTGATAAAAATCCCAACCTCTTTCTTCACAGACATAGAAAAAATAATCTCTAAATTTATTTGGAAGGGCCAAAGACCTCGGATATCTAAAACTATTCTAAGTAAAAAACCTACTCAGGAGGTATCACCATGCCTGACTTCAAAACATACTACAAAGCCATAGTAACTAAAACAGCATGGTACTGGCATAAAAACAGACAGACAGATCAATGGAACAGGATTGAAGACCCAGCTTTAATTGGAAGTAACTTCAGTTTTTTGGTCTTTGACAAAGGGGCCAACAATGTACGCTGGGCCAAAGATAGCATCTTCAACAAATGGTGCTGGATGAATTGGATAAACACTTGTAAAAAAATGAAAATAGACCCACTCCTTTCACCATGCACAAAAATCAACTCCAAATGAATCAGAGACCTTAGTATAAATCCGGTAACCCTGAACACCCTGGAAGAAAAAAGTAGAAGGAACTCTACATGAAATAGGAGTAGGGAAAAATTTCCTGATCAAATCTCCAGCAGCCCAGGAAATACAACAAACACTTAACCAATGGGATCTGATCAGGCTCAAAAGCTTCTGTACACACAAACAAACAATACTCAGAGCCATTAGACCCCCTTCAAATTGGGAGATGATTTTTGCCAGCTACAACTCAGACAGAGGCCTAATTTCTAGAACTACAGAGAACTCAAAAAAAATTAATAAAAAAAAACCAAAATGCCCCCACACAAAATGGGGCACTGATCTCAACAGAGAATTCACAGAGTAGGAAACACAAATGGCTCAGCATCCTTAAGCATCAGGGAAATGCAAATCAAAACCACAATGAGATACCATCTTACACTGTCAGAATGGCAATCATAAAGAAAACCAACAACAATCATTGCTGGCGAGGATGCGGGGAAAAAGGAACCCTCATTCACTGCTGGTGGGATTGCAAACTCGTTCAACCGCTATGGAAAGCAGTGTGGAGACTCCTAGACAGAATGGACATGGAACTACCAATGGACCCAGCTATCCCTCTACTAGGCATCTACCCACAAGATGTCACATCTCCATGCAGAAAATTTTGTACAATTATATTTATAGCAGCTCAATTCATAATAGCCAAGAATTGGAATCAACCCAAATGCCCATCCATGGAGGAATGGACAGCGAAACTGTGGTATATTTACACGATAGAATTCTACTCAGCTTTGTGACATAAGATGTGATCAATTTTAGAAAAAGTCCCATGTGCTGCTGAGAAGAATGTATATTCTGTGTCTCTGGGGTAGAACGTTCTGTAAATATCTGTTATCCCCAGCTGGTCAATGGTGTCATTAAGCTCTGTTATGTCCCTGCTGATCTTCTGTTTGGTTGATCTGTCTAGAGCTGATAAAGGTGTGTTGAAGTCTCCTACTATGATGGAATTGGAGTCTATTTCTGCTTTATTTTTGAGTAGTTTCCTTTATGAACTGTGTTGCACCCAAATTTGGTGCATATATGTTGATGATGGTGACATCTTCCTGGTGGATCCTTCCTTTGATGAGTAAGAAGTGACCATCCTTATCCTTTTTAATTGATTTTGGTGTAAAGTCTATTTTGTCAGAGATCAGTGTCGCCACACCTGCTTTCTTTTTACTTCCACATGCCTGATACACTGTTTTCCATCCATTTACTCTAAGAAGGTTGCTGTCTTTAGAGGTAAAGTGCGTTTCCTGAACACAGCAGATGGAAGGATCCATTTTTCTGATCCACCCTGCAAGCCTGTGTCTTTTTATAGGGGAGTTAAGTCCATTTATATTCAGTGATATAACTGTGAGGTTTGCTTTGAGCCCTGCCATGATAAAGGGATAATGAGGGTTTTTTCTGTGCTGCTGTTATTAGCACACTGTCGTGTCTGATCTCTGATACTCTTCTGAGGAAGATTTCTTGTTTCTTCTGTATGGGATATCTCTTGTAGGATCTTCTGTAATTGAGGCTTTGTTTTGAAATAGTCGTAGAGCTGTTTTACTTCATGGAACACTTTCACTTCTCCCTCTATGAGGAGGGATAACTTTGCTGGGTACAATAGTCTAGGTTGAAAGCCATACTTCTTTAGGCCCTGAAAAGCATTGTTCCAAGCCCTTCTGGCTTTCATGGTTTCTAATGAGAAGTCTGAGGTAAGTCTGATGGCTTTTCCCCTGTAAGTTACTGTCTGCTTTCCTCTAGCAGCTTTGAGTATTTTCTCTTTGCTTTCTATGTTAGGCATCTTAATTAAAATGTGGAGAATTTCTCTTCATGTCAAATCTGTTTGGGGTCCTCTGGGCCCCTTGAAAGTTGAGTGGACTTTCTCTTGTTAGATAGGGAAAGTTTTCTTGAATAATTCTGTTGAAGATATTTCCTATGCCCTTAGCCTGGGCTTCTTCTCCCTCTGGGATCCCCATGATTCTAATATTGTTAACCTACACTGTTCTCACTCTCCAATGGAGATTGTGTTTGTATTTTTCAGGATATAGCAAGTGAGCTGTGGCCCATATAACCCTACCACCTGACAGCAGGCAAAAAGCTGAGATCATGGCAAGAGTTGAGCCAACACAGTCATATTGTGGAGGATCCATATGGAACCCTGCAGAAAAGGTAGGGATGAACAAGGGATCCATAGCCACAGCCATTCAACCAACTCAGGATAAGCCAAATGTGTTTGTGTTTTTCAGGATGCAACGAGAAAGCTATGGCCCATCTAACCCTACCAACCCACCATAGGCCGATGGCCGAGATCCTGGCAAGAGAGGAGCCACCACAGTCATATCGTGGAGGATCCATAGGGAACCCAACAGACAATGACAGATGAACAAGGGACCTATAACCACAGCCATTCAATCAACACAGGATAGGCCAATGAGACAGAAACCAAGAATTTGCGAAACAAGGACCCCGAAACTCGCAACATTAAGACAGCCTTAATACTCACCCACCACGACTCAGGGAACTGAGCGGAAGAGGGGGCGGAAAGATTGTGAGAGCTGTGGTGGGGGAGATGGTCCAGAGGCATGGCACCCATCAGTAACAACACACTTGGGCCAGGAAGACCAGGCTGAGTACTAGGATATCCAGGATCCCTTGCCACAAGGACTAATACAGACAGCCCACGGAG
>PVHP010005717.1:0-18806 GCA_004024765.1 Zapus hudsonius
CTGAGCTCATGCTTACGCAGAGGGGCAAACATGAGGCTCCCTCACCCAGGTCATTGCTGCATGGGCTCCATAAGGGGATGGTTAAATCAAGCCACGAAATGACTGCTGTTAGGAGGGGAAAAATATGTCAATCACACTTTGCCTTTGACACAAGGAAATTCCTTGAAACTGAGAATAGTGAGTGGAAGGGAGGGAGAATGTCTCCTGATGTGGGTGGCCAGGAAACCAGGGGCCAGAAAAGCATGAGAGGAGAGAGGGAGAAAGAGACAGAGGGAGGAAAAAAACACAAGATTGAATTCTAATCAAAATGCTATGAGGCATTCACACCGGGCCTTGAGAGAATATTAACAAGGTTAGGGGGGCGGGTTTTAGCCTCAGGAATTATTAGTGAATATGGAATTATATTTGCACAAACACTACCAGATGCAAGGAGCTAAATGTCCTGCAGATGTGGAAGGAGCCAGGGTATGTTCCAAATAGGCGGCAGCTTTGTTTGTTTTACCAAGGGCTGGGGCAGCAAGTTTCTGAGGGGTTACATTTCTGGCGTGATCACCACACTATGAACTTGCATTTCCCAAATGCTACTTCATCAACCTCCAAGGCATCTGGGCCAAAGACCATGTGGAGTGACCCTGGAGCAGACCTGACAATCCCACCAGCTTATCTCTCCCATCTCCTTTGTTTGGTGGTTGGATACTCCTATAACTTGGATTTTTTTTTTTAAAGATGGAAGTGCTCAAAGCCAGGTAAATTGTCACCATTTCAAAGAGGAGTTGTGAATTCAGATATAACCAGTCAACATTAAGGGAAGATAATAGCAAAAGATCTAAAGACTTGAAGAGTTTCCTGTCCTTATGAACCAACAGAACCTCACAAATCCATCACATTTAAATTCACCACTGCAAAAAGGCATGTAGCTCATTTTTGAGTTTAGACAAGATGCTGTTTTCAGGAAGTCTCTTGAACATAACCTTCCAAATCTCTGTTATAGCATCTATTACTAACCACCTTTTATATGAATGGTTCACAGAAACACTCTTATTGTTGGCTGCTTACCCAGTTAGTTGGATGATCAAACTTTGTTGTCTTGGTATGTAAATGTATCCTAAAATCCCCAGCTGTGAAATTATGATGACAGTGGAGGATAATAAGGATTTGAAATCTACAGAGCCAGAAACTAATATGAAAATGTTGTCTAGATCTTATATCTCTTACATGAAGAAAACTTCCCCACCAGGAAAATAGCAATAAACACTGTGGTGAACCAAAACACATCATAACAGAAATACAGAGGTTATAGAGAAGTCAACACTAACTTATAACACACCTGCAAAGGCTCAGGGGATGGGCAGATTATAAGAGCCACAAGAGAAAGAAGCCCCAATTACCCCACAGTGAACACCAATGATCCTACGGAGGAGCACCCTCAGAAAAAAAGTGAGTCCTTGGGGAGGGGACATCTTACAATTTATGTTAAAAATTAATTAATAAATAAGAAGGAAAAAATTTTCCCCAAATTTGAAAACAATCACAAAATTTACATGAATGACACTGCAAGCAACATGTGGTGATGCTGAGAAAAATTTTCCTAAACTATCAAGAATAAAAGGCCAATTTTGGTGAACGATACTAGATTCTTAAAGCTTACTAGTTATACTAGATGGGTAAAATGTTTTCATATAGCATTATGATATAAAATTACTGCCATATGAAGATAGCATCTGAATATTTTCTCTGTCAGTATGCAATATAACTATTTCAAATAAGTATCATGCTGTTTTTCTAGAGTTTATGATGCTACTTTATAGCTTTTTATTAGTAATTTGTTGTTTTCTCTAAGTCAATATTTACTACCTAATTTCATAGCCAGAATCATGTATTTTTTTTTCAAATAAGAGCTCCAAGTTTGCACAAACCATAAGACCACATAGCCCAGATTTGGCCTTCCTGCAATATACCATCTGAGAATATCCCAGACTGTCTCTTATTTTCCTCCTCATTGCATCAGGATTCTGTTCACACTGTTTCACCTGAGACTTTTATTTATTGTTAAATAGTTTTATCTATTTATTTGCAAGCAGAGAGAGATAGAAGAGAGACAGAAAGCGAGAATGGGCACGGCAGGGTCTCTAGCCACTGGAAACAGACTCCAGATGCATGTGCCACTTTGTGCATCTGGATTTACTCGGTGCTGAAGAATTAAACCTGGATCCTTAGGCTTTGTAGGCAAGCACTTTAATAATTGAGCAATCTCTCTAGCCCCTCATGTGAAACTTTTAGACACATAACTTCTAAATTGATTTGAGCCCAATTCTGCCTTATGCCCGAGAATGTAGTCCAAGCCCTAACTATATCGCCATCTCCGAACGAGGGCATGCTAAATGCTCCAGAGATCTTTTCTGTATTTTATCTAATCAGACTCACATGACTGCTTCCTCTGATACCCTTCCCTTTACCACCGTACTTCATAGACCCGTTCATAATTAATAAATCTTAAAGATTCTGAACCTTTTCTTCATTTCTTCTCCATTACTCTGAAATGTTCTCTTGTGGATCCTCTAACAATCCCTCCTTCATGTAATATTTACCAATTTTATGGTGTTTACAATCCACAGGAGTAGGAGAGCTACTTCAAAGCAACTGAGCTGAAGGATTTTTTGAAATTTTGTGGGGTTTGGCTTCTTCCAACTGAACTTTGAAACACAATTCCTCCAGGAAGCCCACCAGATTGACTTCAGGCAACAAAATCCCCATGCAATTCACTCATAGTTCCTTTGTAACTTATGATTGGTTATTCTCAAAAATTCTTTGTAATTTATGATTGGTTAGTCACACAGTAATCCTCAATGCATTTGTTCATATTCTCTTTGTTAAGAGGGAAAAAAAGATCAGCAATGCCTTACAGTCTTTACTAGATGAATATACATTTGGATTCCAAAAACCTTATAGGGACTCAGCAGAATTTTCAAACTGTACAATGTTTGAAAGGAGTGGAGACCTGATCTGAATACAACTCAGCATGTATCATGTTGCCTTCAAAATGAAAAAGAGGTAAGTCCATGTAGGGTAAAAATAGAAATCCTCATTTCTATGGTAGAACAAAAGCTCCTCAAACTCCTGGCTTGATTCCCCAAATTCTGACATGTGGTTTTGACTCTTTCAGTGTCTAACCACAGCGCCACTTCCATGTATCTAGCTGTAAAGTAAGATTATGTTATTTCTTTCCCATTTACAAAGATCCCATGGGGCACAAAAGTTAAATGATTAATGACTGAAAACGCCTGCACAAACACAAAGGCTTAATAAGAATAACGCCTCGCCGCCTCGGTGATGGGCACCTGTGACCTGATGCTCAGCACTGGTTGGATCTGACTTCGAGCCAGATGAACTCTGGGTGCTGTTAAGGAATTCTGACTTCGTTCCCCTCATGAGGACAGTCTGGGTTCATATCACTTGACTTCTTCCATGGATTTTACATTCACACTCAGACTTAATTTCCAAATAATGTGATATCTGCTCTCTGGCTGTGGAGGAATCACTCATAGTAGCCCGGGGCCATTGTAAGCAGTATGGTTCTTCTCCTCTTTTTCAGGGAACATGCCCACTCATCCTGCACTACAACATTATTAAGAAAACTGTGTGAGGTTAAAACTCAATTTTTCATCTAGTTTATACAGACCTTTCAGAAGGCCCCACACAACTCTGTGAAAAACCTCCAAATCAAATACATTTATGTCATGACTGACAGATTAATAGCAGGTGTTTGAAGAGCAAAGAGTATATCTGTCTCTATCGAAATCCATAGGATATTTTAAGAGGAAATGGGTTCTAGTGAATTATGAGTTTATTGTGCTTGTTTATTGAATACATCTATCCCTGTCTTCAGGTATAATACAGACATGTGAAATTTCTGGTCTCAAAAATCCGGTGCCTAAGTAAATTCAGAAAACTTTGGTATGTACTCCATCAGCTCTAGAATGTATTGGACAGGCTTGTCCTAGATAATTTTCTTTTTCTTTATTTCTCTAGGAGGATGAACCACCAAGTGAGTACTTGCCAAAGAAAAGAATCACTAACCTTCCTTGTTTCATAACCTAGAGAAAATCAAAAAAGGAGCTGGGGCCTTACAACCCAGCTAACCTGAGTCTGTAATTGCAGCAATACAATCCTCCAGCTGTGGGATCTTGAGCTTGTTGTTCAATTTCTCTCAGACCATTTTCTCTTCTACAAACAGACAAAAGTCCTACAGACAGAGAAACAGAAGCAATGCTGGTTGCTATTATTTCCTGTGGAGAAGACTAAATTCAGGAGTTTCATGAGTTCTTGTTCTATCACAAAAGCAACAGTGAAAAAGAACTTACAATGGAACCTACCTTCAAGGATCTCACCATCTCATTTCACTTTCGAAAGTATTGGTGAAAGCCTACTTTCATGTACTGATTGTCCCTTATTATAGTCCAGTCATGGGCTACATTTACAAATATTCTTGGAACTAGGGCTGTAGCTCAGAGGTAGAGTATGTACTCGACATGAGTGAGCTTCTTGGTTCAATCCCCAACACTAAAATGCAAAAATTTAAGAAAAGTAGTTTTATAAATTCTACATTTGTACAAACCAAAATTGCTATAGCACATGTGTGATGAATTTGTCAAAAGTTTTGTGTGTTAAAGAGGAATCAGATAGCCAAAAAATGTTTTGAGCAAGAAGAATGCCACTGGACATATCACCATACCTGATTTCTAAATACAGTACAAAGCCATGGTAATAAAACAGCATCATACTTGCATAAAAACAGACTTAGAGATCAGTGGTATAGCATGGAAGATCCAGGCAAAGTTCATTCACAATAGTTAGAAAATCAAATCAGCCCAGATGCCCATCAACTGATGAATGGACAATGAAAACGTGATACCTATATACACAGTGGAATTTTACTCAGCAGTAAAAATAATGAAATTATGAATTTATAGAAAAAATGGATGGACCTGGGAAAAATATATTAAGTCAGGTTACATAGGCTGAGAAAGACACATGCTTCATGTTCTCTCTCATATGCATATTCTAGCATGGAATAGTTTGATTTGTTGATATGTTGTAGTGAAAACCAACAATACTGGTTAGGAGTCTAGAATGAAACTTGGAGAGAACAAGCAGAGAGGGGTGACAATAGGGATACCTGACAGACAGTGCCCCGTAGGAGGGAATTCGTACCTGATATTGTGAATCCAGTCAGAAGCCTATGGCTCGGAAGGTCATAGATCCTAGAGGGAAGCTTCCAGTGTTCTTTGGATACATGGAAAGCTTATGTACATCCAAAAATCTTCTAAATGCCTGTTTATCCCCTTTGATCCATGTTATTCTCTCTCTCTCTCTCTTAGAAAATCTTCTTTTTATAGATGGAGGTGAAGAATACCAGGGAGACCCAAGACTCATCAGTATGACAAGAAACAAAAGCTGACTGCTTAGCATGAGATGAGTTATCTCTAACACATCTGCCAGGGCCCAGGAAAAACTAAAGAGGAAGTGGCACATTACATATGAGTGCTGCTCTCAATACTAGCTGAAGAAGCTCCTCTAGGCAGATGGCATTGGACACTGAGGAGATTCAAAATTCATCAAAGCAGAAAATCAGACGCTGCTGGGCATTAAGCACTAAAGGCCACTTACACTCTCCAAGGCTCAGAGTACATTGCAGAAGAGGGACAAAAAGAATATAAGAGCTGCAGGGTGGGAAGATGTACTCTGAGGCATTGCCCTCCCACAGAAACTGACTGGTGCATTTATGACCCCACAATGAACACTGATACCACTACTGAGGAGGGCTCTCAGCGGAATGGGTATGTGAGAGAGGGAACATACAAGTATAACCAGATATAACCAATGTGCAATATGTTCTGTAATAAATTTCTCAATAAAAAGTTTTGTATATTATAAAACTACTCATTAAAACAAAAGAGAATGAGGAAAAACATTCAATTCAATAGTCACTAAGCTATTAATAAAACCATTCTCCAAAGAGAAATGATAGGTGAGCATGAAGGCATACCAATAAAACTATTCAAAAGGAAGCACAGAAAAATCAGAAAACACTAAGGGAAAAGATTCATGAGAAAGCTTCAATGGCCAAATGAATTATTATTGGAGATGCTAGATGAAATAAGGCAAGGAAGGAGATACAAAATATTTGAAGAAATAGTGATTGAAATAGCTCCAAACTAATATATATATTATGGATATATATACACATATATACATATATATATCTCCATAGGTTCAAAAGCTTCAATGTACTCCAAGAACAAGAAACATGAAGAAAATATGAAAACAAAGACATATAGTGTACTGCATTGAACTAGTGTATGCAACTATGGAAATACCACAGCATACTTTTATTTCTCCTTTTTAACATCAAAGTCACATAGTATATATAATACGTTCCTTGGCATCTTGACTTTTTTTCATTTTCAAGATCTTGAAGATTCTAACAGGCCATCATGGCCTTTTTTACTGTTTATTATGGTTGCATGTTACTCCCTGTGGGACTGAATGTACCGTAGTTTTCTAGTCTCCTATGAAAGAGCATTATTTCCATTTTTTGGCCTTAGTTTCTGTTCATCATAAGTCTTACCTGTTGAGTAGTTTTAATTACATATTGTTTCATTTTTTGATAACATATCCCAAGGCTTATGTGTCTAAGAATGTATTCATTTGCTGGGACTGCCATACCAAAATAAAGTAGACTGGCTGGCTTAAGCAACCAAAATTTATTCTTCCATGATTGTGGATGCTGGAAGTTTACAATTAAGGTTCTGTCAATGTTGGAATTTCTCTAAGGCTTGTAGATCGTTGCCTTCTTATGTCTTCACATGGCTCTATGAATTGTCTGTGTCATAATTTCCTTTTCTTATGATGACATCAGTATATTGAGTTAGGACCTAAACAAGTAATTGTATTTTATCTTAATTACCTCCCTACAGTCCTTGTCTTCAAGTACAGTTATATTCTATTTTACTGTGTATGATGTTTCACCATTTGAATTTTAGGTTGATACCATTCATTTCACAACAAAGAATGTGTGTGAAGTATTTCCAAATTCCACCTTGTTGAGTTCCTATAACTTTTCACTGACACCAGTAACCAAGTACTCATTTTTAAATTTCTCAAAATATAGTTCTCTCAGAAGAACTGTGAAAATTTTTTGTTTCTATTACAATAAAGGGCATAATTAGACTTCTCCTATTCCAAGCCTTCTTGGTGAAGAATCATGCATAATTTCCAAAATTCTCCTATACTGGAATGATTTATCTTCACCAATTGCATTCACAAAGCTTAATGGTTGCAGAAACATTTTTTTTTAGCAAGCCAGACTAGACTTCAGTTGTTTTGACTAAGATACTTGTCCTGGAATTACAAATTTTTTTTGACTTGAAAATCTTTTCTCTAGAGAAATGAGTCTAAGAGTGGGGCACCTGGGTTTTCTAAACTAAAGAAACTATGTAAACCTACAGATGGTTCTGAAAAAGCTACATTTCCAAATCTTTGAAAGGAAAAGAGGGACTGAGCACATGTCTGTCTAGAAAAACCTAAAGAGAGATGCACTGATGTTGACCTCCAGGTACAAAACAGTAAGAACCAATCACCAGGCTCCTGTATTTTGGTGCTGCAGTGTGATGTCCAGTTCTCATGGTGAGTAGCCTTACATGCACACTCCTTCTCCATCATCATCCTTATTTAATGCTAAATTTCTTCAATGTATGAAGCTTACATGGTATAGCTGCTGCTGTGACTTGGATTGTAAACGTCCTCCAAAGGCTCCTGTGTTGAAGGCTGTCCCAGAGAGAGAAAATAGGCAACATCAATTGTTTATGAGAAATCAGGCCTGGTATGAAATGGCACGAAGATGCAGTATGGTGATATGTTTGGTTCGAATTTTGAAAAAAGAAATGGAGTTGTCTCTCAAAGGAGTCACCTGAGCAGTGTTACTATTCAAAGATTTTTTGAATGCTTGCATTGCTGTAGGAATCCCACCTGGGCCTGGACTAAACCCAGAACATCAGAATATTGTATGCAACGATCCTTTCTCTACTCTTTGGTCACACCCAACATGGGTGTTGGCTTCGGTCTACAAGTGACCAGATGAGTTTGTGACAGTTGTGTGAAAATAAACACATGCCACCCACCTTAGAGCCTCAGAGAACGTTTCCCTCTTACCTATGCTGTTCCTTCTTCACACAACTTAGAAGGAAATTACAGTTTATGATGTATTTTAAGAAGGTCTGGAGTAGAAGTCCATTGATGCCCTTTATTGTGATAGAAAAAAAAACCCTGCACCCCTCTTTGGCCTGTCAAATCAAGCTGGAAATGTCATTGCTGAATATTTTAAAGCTGTGGGAAACTCTTTATGTTTCTAGAAGTACTCAATTAAAATTCGAAACATTTCAGCCTTTCAATATGAAAGCTGAACTTCAGATGATTCAAAGGTTATTGACATGGATTTATTCCAGTCAACTCAACTCAGAAATTATTTATTTAGAATTCAATGTGACCAGGGTTGTTCGTGCCACTTAAACTTGAACAAAGCTGATCACTCCTTCAGAAGATATTAGGAGTCCATTGAGAATACAGTCAGCTAGCAGATAGGACAGGGTGTGTGAGAAAGCCTGTGAAATAAGGGAGGGTAGGATGCTGGGGGAACACCAGGAGGGGCACTCACTCTATTTTGGGAGAACATGTCTCATGTGGCTTTACATCTTCACAGTATGTTAAGGATGGACATATTGTTTGGATTATAGAAAGTGATATGAGCGCATCCTGTTTAGGGGAAACAGATGAAAATGTGCATATTTCCCCTTCGGCTTTGTGTGCATCATGTGTGCTTCCAAGTTCCTCCTCTTATCTCATAAAGGATTTGTGACTCCTCACAGGCTGCACAGGATGCTGGCTCGAAATAGATTCCTGGGAAAGAGCTGAAAATGCTTGTGTCATGCCAGGGCGTGGGAGGCGAAAAGTAAAGGGGCCAGGCAGGGACACCCTGGTGGGGAAAAACCTCACAAAACCACTCTGGTTAGTAAGACAACTGAGGCCAGTGTAGATAAGACCAAATGACCCAATCCAAGGTAATGACCAGATCACTTCATGGAGATGTTATTTTTGGGGAGATTTATTTTTTACTTGACTCTCCCCTCCTAAATACTGGTCTTCAGGTAGGAAAACCTTTCCTCTGTCCTAATAACACTTATTTTGGTGGGAAAAAAATTCTTCATTTATTCATTATCCATCTAAAGCTATGAATATGTCGTTTCTGAAGTCCCAATTCCAGGTCAACCACAGGGCCTGCTTCAGAGTACCTCTCAGAAAATGTTTATGTTTAACTAGGAAAATATGTGAGTTCATCAACTTAGAGAGAAATACTCTTGTAATTCCTTTTAAAAGTTTTTTTTTTGGTTGAGAGGATTACATAAAATAGGACATAAAAGTCCACCTTTCATATCCCATCTGATGTGTTCCTTTACTGAAATGGGTATGTCATGTTATACAGTGGGTGCTGTTGAATCACTTAAGAAATAAGTGAATAAATAAGATATAGTTTTTTTAAAAAAATAAAACAAGACTATCAGAAATCAGATCAACTGTCAGTTGTGGTAGCTCACACCTCTAAAGCCAGTAGTGGGGAGACTGAAGCAGGAGGCCTGCCTCAATTTAGAGGTCTGTCTGCACTACATTGTCCAGTTCTCAAAGTGAGTTCCAGGCTAGCCTGGACTATAAAGTGAGACCCTAAGTTAAAAAAATAAGAACAACAGAAAGTTAGGTAGAACCATCAAAAAGCAGCCAAATGTTGGCATCTCCTGCTGATGCCAATAGGACCTGTTATAGATCCTAAATGCCAGGTGCTGAGGAATGAGCTGAGACTGGGGGAGTCATCAGAACCAAGGGACTCAAGGCATCTTCCCAAGCAAGAGTGCCTAGATTAGCAGTCTACAAGATTTTTTATTAGAACAACTCAGTGTACAGGGTTCTTGGGAAGTTTATGCAGATAATGGTTTAAGCAAAACAAAGCAGGTGGCAACTTTCCTTATCTCAAAGGCAAAAGACAGCATGCCTAGCTTACAGCTGGAAACTAGACACCACAAACTCTGTTTCCAACATCCTGGGGCCAAGCGTATTCCCAGCATTCTGGATCAACAGAGGTGTCCTTCTCGAAACATGGTGTCAGAAGGATCACAGAATATACTGTGAACAGAATGTTTTTGCTTCAAGAAGCTAAAAACCACCTACATCCAAAGAACCCAGGAACCACCATGTTTCTGGAAGGATGAAGACATTTTTGAGGTCCATCATTCTATCTACTACAGAGCCCTTGGGGTAGAGATCTGTTAAACAACTAGTCCAAGCTCTAAAGGAGTTTGACCTCATTAATTTTCATCTTTGATATCAACTTCTTTTAATTTTTTTATTTAAGCAAGGAGAGAGAGAGAGAGAGAGAGAGAGAGAGAGAGAGAGAGAGAGAGAGAATGGGTGCATCAGAGCCTCCAGCAGCTGCAAGCAAGCCTCAGATGCTATGCGTCTGACTTCACATGGGTATTGGGGAACTGGGGGATCAAACCTGGGTAATGTAGGCAAGCACCTTAACTACTGAGCAATCTCTCCAGCCCTGATATAAATTTCTTTATCTGTAAACTGGGGAAATTCACTCAAGAACTATGTTATCACCATATACATTCTAAACTTTGTGGTTACAGACTATGGTAAATAAAAGTCCCTGCTCTTGCAATACTCTCATTCCAGAGGAAGAAAAAGAAAAGTGAAATATGCTAGGTGTTGTTCAACATCAGGGACTGTGAAGACAGAAATTTTGGAGAAAGCCATGAGAAGATCTATAGAGGGAGGCTGGTATAAAGTAGGAAGGTCACTTAAGTCTTACAGGTTACTATGATGTGAATTTATTTTGAGGTTTTCCAAGGAGTCATGTATTGGAATTGAATCCCCACTCTGCAGTATCACAGAGTAGGAACATAATCTAACTGTAGTATTTAGAGGCACATCCTGTGGGATGCTATTAGGATTAGATAAAATCAGGACACATTGTTAAGAACAGTGAGAGAGCCCAAATACAGAGAGAGAGAGAGAGAGAGAGAGAGAGAGAGAGAGAGAGAGAGAGAGAGAGAGAGAGAGAGAGAGAAACATCTTATGATATGTTCTGTCCTGTCTTGGGTCTCTGCAAAGAGGAAGGCAATCACCAGATAAGGCTACTAAATCTTGAACTTCTGGAGCAAAAACTAGTCTCATACCTAGATTTTGGTGATGATTTGCAATTTTTCCCCAAACAAAATGGAAAGCCACTGGGGTTGAGCAGAGGATAACTGTAACATGAATTATATCTTAATGGGTCACTTTGTGTATGAGTGGGGGTATATCGAAGGAACAAGAGTGGAGGCAAAGGATATGCGTTTCTTTCTCTTTGCTTTCACCTTTCTCCACACCATTTGCATATCTGTGCAGTCATCTATGCACTCTGCTCTTTCCAGTTCAAATAAATCATTCAGCATTTTAAAGATCTAGCTCAGTACTCAGAGCTGTCAGAGAACTTGTTAACCTTTGATCGCATTTTCAGGTAAAGAAACTGAGGCCCACGACTCTAAAAAAGTCTATCCAAGATCATACAAAATAATAAACATGATATGACCATAGAGTGTGATTTAAAGGATGTTCTGCTTGCTATTTGCAGCCTCTCCTGTTAAACTGAGGTCTTAAAGAGCAAGGATAGTACCGCATTCAGCTTTGTGTATCAGCTACCTTTTCATTGCTATGACAAGACACTTGATCAGAAGCAGATCATGGAAGGAAAGGGTTTAATTTTGGCTTACAGTTTTGACAGGAAGTTTATCATGGCAGTGAAAGTGTGGCAGGAACAGCCAGCCAGCATCACATGTTCTCTTCAGTAGGGAGGACTTAGAAGCAGGACTATAGCACCTAAAGGCCCACCCCAGTGACACACTTCCTACAGCAAGGCTCCTCCTCCTAGTTTCCACAACTTCCCAAACAGTGCCCAGAGTCAAGCATTCAAACAAATGAGTTTATGGAGCACACTTCACATCCAAACCACTTCAGCTTACTTGTCTGATAGACACCCAGCTCATATTTGTTGGGTATTAGAATAAGCCCTCAAGTGTGTGTGTTTGCTTGTGCCTTTCCACTTACATCTGGTTCACCACTGTTAGTCTCTGTGGTAGCTTGAATGGATGTGCCCAGTAGATTCAGGGGTTCATTAAAGTTGTGATTTGTCTCCACCATGAGCCACAGTAGCCAATTCTCCTTACCTTCCTCTTTGACCCTCAGTCTGAAGATTCCCCCTCTGAGATGTTAATAAACCTTCCATTTCTAAACATATGGTCTCAGAGCCTCTGTATTCCAACCTCTGTTTACGTTTATAACCACCACATGGTGTGAAGTGTCAGATAGTTGGAAAAGTCTAAGAACCTATGAGTGTTCTAAAATAGACACATTTTTTTAAACAAATGGAGAGCCAACAGGATTTTCCCAATACAGATGTCAGACCTAGACATCCATTTTTTCTTATTTTATTTAACTTATTTCCTTATTATATTCCTTATTTCCAAGTTCTGAGAGAAGGGATAAAATAAGTTCTAAAGGAATGTCATTCCCTGAGACAAAAACCACAGTTGTATGTGGTGATCTTCAGTACCCTTAGTATAATAGTAGAAATTGTTCTTACTGAGATGACAATAAAAGGCCAGGACTAGCCACAGCTGTGAGCACTGACCAGAGAAGGGTCTTATGTATTAGTCTGTTTTAAATCAGTATAATGAAATACCTAAGGCAGGCTAACTTTAGAGAAGCTTATTTAGCTCACATTTCTAGAAATTCATAAGCATGATGTTGGCATCAGCTCAGCTCTTGTGAGCATCTCGTGTTTGATGGCAAGGACATCCGTGAGAGGCAGAGATCACGTGGTCAAACAGGAAGCCAGACTATAGTCGTACTCTGAGTTCAATCACTCCACTGACATAAGGAATTCCTTATTAGGCATTACCTTTTAAAGATTCATCCACTTACCAGAAAACAAAACTTGGAGGACAAGCCACATCCAAACCATGGATGTACATCAAGAAATGCATCCTCATTTTGCCCATAACCTTGCAGTCGCATAGTGAACCACCGCAGACATGAAAAAGTATATTCTCTTTTTGCCCATGACCTTGGAGGCTCATAGTGAGACACATCAGACATCAAGAAGTATATTTCCATTCTGTCTATAAACTTGCAGGCTCATAGTGAGCCCTGTAGTTCAGAATATTTTTTAATAACTGGGGATAGGACATGAGCTTACACTTCCATGTCTGTGGTTGAGAATGCTACCTATCTTGTATTTTTGCTTACAGGAAATTCCCTTGTGGCACTTTACCTCTCTGTGGTGCCATTTGTGAATGTTACTCTCTTTTGTTAGTGATGGGACTTAGAATTATCATGGAAACAAATTTTCGGTCTTGTCTGTGAGGAATTTTCTAGGTTATATTAGTTGAGGTAGGAGGTGCCACCCTAAGTATAGGTGTCAACATCCATGGGCTGGGTTCCTGGACTGTATAAAAAGGACAAAAAAAGTCTAAAGAGCAGAATTCATCTTTCTGTCTTCTTGCTTGTGGAATGTGACCATGTCACTCAGGCTTCCTGTTCCTGCCATGCCTTCCCCTCCAAGATGACTTCCCCTTCAAACTATATGCCGATAATGAATTCTCTCCTTCCTTCAACTCCTCTGGTCTGATTTTGTCCCAGCAATGAGAGTTACTGTTACAGCATCCATGTCTCAGTTCTTCACAGAGTATCAGTACTTTAGATAAGACCATGTTAATAGTAAGTGATCAACAAATTTGAGCAGAATGGCTGTGAGGGAGAGTAGAAAGCAGAAAAGGCAAGAAAAGCAGCTGATACAAGTGCTAATACATGAAGACCCCTAAGGTACTTGTGACAGAAATATTACATTTCTCATCCTTTATTTTCATGAGCTTGAAGTGTACATTATGTGATTTTCGCATGATTAAGGAATATAAATTAATAAAAGAATTCACGTATTTGCGTGACAATCTTTAGAGCCAAATGCTTCTCCAAAATTCTTTAGCTCTTACCAGGTACACCTAGGCACCTATTCCCAAACTGCCTCATCCCTACCTCCAAAGATGTCTGTGATAACAGGAGAAGACTTATTCCACGTTTTAAAGATTTTAATGATATTTTTTTCACTAACAATACTGTCTTCAAGTTTGTCACAATTTGGTTCAGTTCCTTCAACATTGGCCTACTCAGTAAAGTTTTTGGGTCTTCCACAGATTTACAATAAAATATTTAAAGAATCATTCAGGTCCCAATGGAACCGTCTATCAAAATAGGAAGACAGTTTCAGTTACCCTATAGATGTATTTCCAAAGTATGGAGTTAAAATGCAACCCCCATGTACACGTCTACTTTAAGGAGTAAAGAGACTTTGATGTCTATTTGGTTCAACAACTCCTTTTTTTCTGACAGTAAAATAGGCTTACAAGTAATGGCTTTTCCAAGGTCACTTCACTAGTGAAGGCACATCAGGGTTGGGAATAAAGTCCATTGTTCTTTTCAGTGTACCCATTGTCTCCTGAAACACAGTCTCTGGTCTCTGGTTTCTCATTACCTCAACCCCCCTAAGAGACATTTATCCTATTGGATACACAATGGTATGACTAGATCCTGGAAAAGAGATGCTGGCCAAAAGAGGGCTTCAGGATAAGCAAAGAGATGATGCAAGCAAGGACTGAGTCAAGACATAAATCATATCTTCACATAGTGTTTACAGAAATCGTGTTTTGAATAACTTCCATAGAAATTATATGCCCCACAGGAATGTTATTCCCTCCCACAGGGATTTGACTAAACAGAAAGGGGAACAAAATGGAGGAAGAGTAATGATTTCGATTTATATATAAAACATTAGCTGGAACCTAAGTAATAACCCTCAAGTAATCAGAATATTTTAGGCACTCTGATTTTTATGGGAAGCAGCAAACCACAAGAAAGTAAATCATATATTACAGAATCTAGAAATGTTTCCAGGGTTTATTTTAGGCTCAAAAAACTCCTTTTTTCCCTAACTCCCTTACTTTCTACCTTTAAAATATCCTATGGCATGACTCTCTTCTTCCTCTAAAGAGTTCATTGTTCATTAAATCAATCTGACAATATTTATTAAGCCCTCTTTGATGTGTCATGCGCTTTGCTAACTCTGACATGATGAAGGCTTTGACTTCCACAAGTCTGATGCCTGATTAGAAAACTTTTTAAGAAGTTTAAGACTAAGTTTTTTTTCGCATTTACAATAAAATTTGTAATTCTATCAATGAATAGTAGTTAAGTACTCAGAATTTCCATTAAACTTTTCAGATCTTCCATTCTCTATGGGTAGAGGAACTGACTTCATAAATCATGTTTGTTTGTCCTAAGATTCAGCAAATGAGAGAAAACAAAAGATCAGAACTGTGGCAGGATACTAAAACAGCATATATATATATATGGACATGGGAAAGAAAAGGAGCTTCTCAGGTCTAGTGTGGCTAAAGCCTCTGGCCAATTAAGACACAAGAATTCTGGCACAATTAACATTTGCTCTGAAGGTTGTAGACGCAGATATTATTCCTTTTAGATTTTATGTTAAAACAGCAATGAACCAGGCTTAAGGCCTGAATGTATATGACATTGAGTAGGGCCTCATTCAGTTTCTCAGACATTTTTTGAGATTCTGAAAAAGACTGTTAACTTTGTCTACAGCAAAGATCTCCTGCTTTCTGGCAACCCTGTGATCTAGAGTTTTATCTTATCAATTATAATGCTGCCTTGTGTCCTTCTTGAACACACCATGATTTCATTTAGATTCCTTAGCAACCTTTTGGAGACAACAGCTTTAAAACACACCAAAACCCTATAGATGACTATTGTAAAGACAATGAAGTAGAAGCCCACCACCATGCTCTCAGGTGTGTCGTCTTATATTTTTCTGGTCTTATATTCTTCTGGAATCTCTCTCTCTCTCTCATACTTAAGTTATATATTTAAAACGTCTTTTAATAACCCCCTCCCCATGATGAATACCAACAACTCCATTGAAGAGGACCCTCAGCAAAATGGGGACAGTGAAGAGGGGATATAAGAGGATAACACAGGTGAATGGGACCAACACACAATTTGCTCATACAGTAAAGTACATCATTAATAAAAAAAAAAAAATAAACCCCAGCTCTGCGTCATACAGACGCATCCCAAAATTCTTTTCTGTGTTGAAGCCTGGATCAGGTTTCACCTGAGTCAAGGTCCTAAAAAATTAAGGGAATTCCCCAGGCTATGGGGCAGCAATGTCTCTCTTGGTTGCCACTGACAAGAGGATGAAAGCAGATAGATAAGAGGTATACACACAGACACACAGACAAAAACACCTATCAACCTGGGGCCAGACAAATGGCTTTGTTTTTCTCCTTTAAATTCTTGTTAGGCAGACTTCTCCAAGAACTTTCTCTTAAGCAAGAAGTTGTCATACAAGTTATTGTGATTGCCAACAGCAAAATAAGTACATTTCTGACAAAAAGAAAAACAGCAAAACTGGGATTCTGCCTGAAGTATCTGTAAAGCAGAAAGGCAGGTCAAGGTGTTCTACCCACTTTTTGAGATTTGTGAATAGCCATTTCAAGCTCAGTCAGCTGAGAAGTTTCAAAGTCTGTTTTCCCTGAATCTAAACCACTATGCCAAAATGACTACGATGGCTGTTTTGTTTTGCTGAGTATAACTGCCTGGATGAGTCTTGAGAAAATATCTGAGACCCATTCTCAATACTTCAGCCCAGGATCTTTGGTGGAGTCAGCAGATATGCACTGAATGTGAATCCTGACTACAATAAGTATTTCCATTTTCCCCCCAAATTTCTAATTACCCTAATTGGTACAAATCAGAAACCCACAGTTCTAGACCCACAGTTACAATGTACATCAGCTAGGCATCCGTTTTTTTCCACTTACTCTACATATAAGGAAAAGAGAAATATGAAGGATATTAGTTCACTGAGATCAGTAACAGGGCTAGCATAGAGATTTTCTCCAAGTTATACTCAGTTTTATTTATTAAGAGAAAAGGTAGAGAAAAACATAGATAATTAAAATTTTCAGTGGGTTTTTGGAACCAATGGATTCTGACAAAAATGGAGGCTAATGCCCTATTTTTTGAATGATCAAATTTTCTTTTGATTTTGATCTGACCACAATGAGTGACTTTCAGTAGTCACAACAAAGACACTAAAGAATAGGAAAAGGGCTGGAGAGATGGCTCAGCAATTAAGGCACTTTCCTGCAAACACAGGTTCAATTCCCCAGTACCCTGATGCATGAAGAGGTGCATGCACCTGGAGTTTGTGTGTGTATCTCTGTTTGCAAATTAAATATTTTTTTAAAAAAAAGAATGGGACACGATATAATGTAGTTGATTACACAGACAAAACAGAAAAGACCACCTTAAAGGCATGCCAAGAAAGTGGCTTTCCTTGTGACAGTGTCTCATTCTGTAGCCCATATTAGCTTGGAATTCTTTAGGTTGGCTGGCATTGAACTTATGACAATCACCCTGCCCCAATGCTCTAGTAGTGATATAAATTACAAGTGTGAACCATCACACACACACACACACACACACACACACACACACACACACACACACGAGTAGGAACAAGAGTCCTTTAGACAAGTTGTATCTGGCCACATGAAAACTATAATCTTGTCCTTTAATTCTAAGAAAAATCTCACTTTTCTATTTAAATCCCTTAGTTTCTTCCTTTTGTTGGCTTGCATTGTCCAGAGAGAGAATAAGGATGTCTTCCTAAGTGGACTTCCAAAATCAAGGCAAACCTTTTATTATTCTCACACTAAGAAAAATTTCATTCCCCTGAAAATAAGTAAAGAGTGTATTTTAATTTTAGGAATGGAGAGACAAGAATTAGTTTTTTAAAAATCAGACATTTATATGTTCTGACCTTAAAGTCTAATAGAAGGGTATGGCTTCATGGAAAACCTTTTACCTAGACCAGTTCTAACCTCAGCAGAGGATTGGTATGAAGACTGAGTAGGTTCTGTTTTGCTTGTTTTATTACTGCTCCTATTTTTGAGTGGTTTGGGTTTAGGTATTCAATTCACTGGATGGGTTTCATTAGCTATAAAATGAGTTGCAGAATGACAGTGAAGTAAAAGCTGAAAAAGGACAATTACTAATAAATCATTACCCTAGTTTTACATATGCTTTAATGGCACCTGAACGTTATCTTTACCAAGGGTAGGATCCCACTTGATTACTGTGTTTTTATAATGGGTCCATCATAAAGCGGCATGCCCAGAGAATTGTATCTGTACCCCCATTATCACGAAGAGAATATTTTCTTCTATTATGGAATCTCCTACTTTGTATTAGAAAAACATACCCAATATACATGAAAGATCAAGAGTAAATGCATTGTGCTTAAAGTAAATTGGGAATACAATTTCCATCTAGTTTTTGCACTCTGCAAAATTCTTCTTTAAGTGAATAAATGTGTAAGGCAACTCTCCATTACCTTGATCAGCATCTAACACCAACCTGACACTTAGAATTAAATTAGAGAAACAAAACTGGATACTTTGAGACTTGAGGGCTGATTATGCTAGAGCTAAGAGTGGGTTTAAACTCTTCCCTTATCCCACTTAAATCTAACTAGTTATAAACTCTCCATTATGAGGAATAGAGGTGTGTCTACA
>PVHP010005717.1:18906-64043 GCA_004024765.1 Zapus hudsonius
AAAAAAAAAAAAAAAAAAAAAAAAAAAAAAAAAAAAAAAAAAAAAAAAAAAAAAAAGTAAAATTACCAGAACTTACTCTAAGTGTTGATGAGAAATCAAATCTTAAACAAGTGCTCAAATTGTAAACACAAACATATGTAGAAACATAGTACCTACTTATAAGTTTAGGACTATGAAAGTTTTTCATTTTAAGTATGTTTACAGTCTGCCTTGATAATTTATATCTCATTTTAATAAGTACTTCAGCTTACTCAAATAACAGCAGAGGTAAAATGTTGTCATTACATATAGTGGTGTGTTATTTAAACAATATTGCTGGAGAATGAGGGATTCCATAGGTGAAATTTCTATATAACAAACTTTACCATCATATCAGGATAAATTATAATTATGTAGTTACAACTCCAACATAAAGTATTAACTACTCTATATGGAAACATTTCAAAAGCATATTATAGCATCTTTCATTAAGATAAATTGACTAAAATATATTTCTCTGAAAATTCGTGGTCACTATTATTAAAAACATTTGTTAAACTAAGCTAAATACCAATATAACAAGCCCCTTAGAAGATGGTGCCATTTTGCTCATTCTTTCCCCAGTATCAGAATGCCTTGAATAAAAAATAAAAAGCAGATAGAACTGGTTTATTCCAAATATGTCTAGTGTCTTCTGTGTCAATTGTTTAATGTACAAGTCATATTATTTGTTAAAATCAAATTCAGATTTAAAAGATGTGCCTCATCTTGGCAAGGGACTATTCTAGGTGCTAGGGGAAACAGCAAGAATGATAACATTTTTATAAAATTTTAAGTATTGTATTGTTATATTGTTCTTGTCCACATAACCCTGCTTGCGTGACACTTAAAAAGTCCCTAAATCACAATATGGTGCAACACACACTTTTAAAAAAAGTTTTAAAAGCTTGCAAACAATTAAAAAACATATTAAAATGTTTGCTGGGACTGTTTTGGACATCCTTCCCATGAAACTCTCACCAGCCGTATGAGTCCCAACAGAAGACTTGAACTCGAGTTGGGGGAAATAAAGTGAGTATGGATGCATCGGTGTCCTGACTGCTAGGTTCGATCCTGAAATCAATGGCTCAGGGATGCCATCATTAATAATACCTAAAAATAAACCTGTACAACTGGTTTTCCTTTGCAGATGAGGACTCAGCATTGCAGGCACTGATACAACTGTATTTTAGAACCGATCTTGTATTTCTCTTCCTCTGGCTACTTTGTTTCTATGATCTTACAGGCTCAGAGATTTATTTCTCTTGGATTCTTTGGGCACTTTGAACCTTTCTCACGACTTAACCCCCCATCTTGTCCCCACTCCGCGGACTCCATCCCGCGTGGGTGCACCCACGTAGGGGGCCGGGTCGCAGCACGCCCGCAGGCTGGGCTCCCGCAGAAACGGGGACACCCGGCGACCTTCTCCCAGCCCGACGCGCTACGACGTCCACCCGCCGGGAAGACAGAGCAGCAGGGAAAGACCGGAAATGCCTGCCGCCCCCCCACCCCGCGCATGCGCACCACGGACCGCACAAGACAGGAGTCCCGCCCTTCTCAAGATGGCGCTGCTCTCACTACGGAAGCCGCGTGAGTGCTGGCGCGTCATCCGGGCACTTCACCAAGGACCCACGGCGACTACGGCTGCCCAGGTAACTTGAGCGGGCTGGGCCTCGTGCCGGGTTCTCCTCCGCGTTCTTCTCCCTTTCCTTCCCTTCCCTCGCACTTCCACCCGAACGCTCCCGCGCATGCGCTCCTCAGCGTCCGGCCTTCGCCGAGCGCGGGGACGTCACAAGCGCGCGGTGACGTCAGGTTCTTTTGCTTCCGGAAATCTGGATCCGCGGTCGGTTGCCTAGCAACGCAGGAAGCCTGGGGATGAGTTCGCGGGGAGCCGCCGCCGTGGACGCGCCTCTGCCGGCTGCCGGGGACGCGCGCGGGCCTCCAGCCAGTCCTCGGGAGCTTCGGTGCCAGCTCCAAAGTCACCGAAAGTCGTAGTGATTGGGTCATCGTTGATGGACACCTTGCGTACGTTCATTCATGTTAGGAAAATAGGGGTCCGGTCCTAAGATTTGCTCATACATCGTATCTAATTATTGATAATATCTAAAAGGAAGAGTGCATGAGACTCAAGCTGTAAATTCAGCTTGTTTTCCAATCATTTCATAAAGCACTGATGATGGTTTCAGAGACTGATGACAGGCTGGGCTGCTGGTTTAGGTCTGTAGTCCCAGTTTCTCTGGGGGCTGAGGCAGGAGGATCGCCAAGTTGAAGACCAGACTGAGGTGCATAGTTTTCAAAGCCAATCTGGCCAATTTAGACCCTATCTCAGAATAAAAAGTAAAGAAAGAAGCTGGATGTGGAGACTCACACCTGTCATTCCTGCCCTCGGAGGCTCGAGGGGAGTCAAGGAGACTTTCAGGCTAGCCTGGGCTACTGAGCGAGTTCCACATCAGTTGAGACTGTGTGAAAAAATAAATTAGATGGGAGGCAGAGACAGGAGGATTGCCTTGAGTTCGTTTGAGGCCAGCCTGAGACTACATAGTAAATTCCAGGTCAGCTTGGGCTAGAGTGAGACCCTACCTCGAAAAACCAAGTAATAATAATATAAATAAATAATAAAAAAAGGAAAAAGGGTGAGAATATAGCTCAGTGAACTGCTTGCCAAGCACACAAACACCCTGGGTTTAATCCCAAATTATGTAGCACAAACAGCAACAGGAACTACTTCATTTAAAAAAAAAGATAATAGAAGAGACTAAAAAATTGATTTCAAATAATTATAATATGTTTATACATAAGTGTATACACAGAAAAGAGGCTGGAAGGAAACAACCGTCTTTAACTTTTTGGTTGTACTTTGATCTTCCTAACTAGTGGATTAAAAGTAATTTAAGTTTGCTTTAAGCACATGTTTTAAATTGAAGTTCTATCACTTTTATAACCAGGAGAAAATTGAAAGCATAAATCTCCTTATAAACCTTTAGTTACTGATACTGTTTTGGGTATGTTAGGTTTCTTAGGTACTTGTTCTACATTGCCATTATTAAAATGGCCTTAGAAAAGGACTCCTAAAAATTTATTGCTACTTTTCCTGTGTGTATCTTCTTTTTCTCTCGAAAAACTTCCTTTGAAGTCGAAGGGATTTTGTGAACAGATGCAGAAATATGTGAAGGAAGAATTGGATTCTTAAACCAGATGCATTGGACATTTTTATGACATCTCATAACCTTTGTAGAAAACAAAAATTATTCTGCAAAGGCATATTATAATCGAAAGAAATATATGTTTATCATGTAGATGAGTTTTATCAAAACCAAGAAATAGCTAAGTTGCTTGTTATTGGTTTTGGCTATGTACTTGCCCCTGAGGCGGAAGCAAAAGTAGATGAGCATGTTTTGTTAGTAATTGTTCTGGGAGTCAAGGTTTTAAGAAGTCTTTTTAAAACATTCTCTTGCGTAGGAAGCTTGGCATTTGGGAACTTTTAGTTATGTCAAATGCAAGCATTTGCTCCTCAAAACTAGATGTAAACTCATACTGAAAATAGGGAGAAAGGCCTAGAAGTGTAGCTAGTGCTCCCCTAGAATGGGAGAATCCTGTGTTCATAGGAGAGACAGAAAGAGAGAGAACAGGGATAACAGCATATCAAACTGCACTCATTGAGGGGGTTTCTATAATTTTTGTGAAAATGGTTTATTTTTCCAGGTGTTGCTTGACAGAAAGCTGTTGAATTCTGAGGAGGTGAGAGCAGTCACAAAGTCAGGGGAATGAACGTCTGATGTGTTATGTTTAAAGGCTGATCGCATTAGGTAAATTTAAGCCTGTCATTGACCAGACACAGAATCCATACTTATTTAAGCACTACTTCATGACTGTATTATGCAAAGAATGAAATATGGTTGGTTAGTAGATTTTTGTAAGAATTTTTATAAGAATGTTCATTTAGTTGAAGTATAAAAGGTCTACATTCATTATGAGCCCTCCTTAGCCTAGGTTTGGATGATGCTTACATATTTCTGCTATTGATGATTAAAGTATAGCCAATAGATAAAGGAATATTTGGTCTTTTTTAAAGGTACTGTATTACATTTCATCTTATAAAACTTTTTAAAAACCTTTTTTATTTTAAAATAATTTAAGATTTACAGTGTTAGAAAATTAGCTCAGGAAATTCCTGTATAGCCGTCATCAAGTTTTGTCTATCGTAATCATTAATATAATCATAATTATCAAAACCAAAAATTTAACATTTGTACAGCACTATTACTTAAGCTGTAGGCCAAATTCAGATGTCACTAGTTTTCCCTGTCATCATTTTCTAGGTCCAAGATCAAATCTAGGGCTCCACTTTGCATTTAGTTGTCCTGTGTTCATCAACTTGAAACACTCTTAGTTTTTTTATGACCTTGGCACTTTTGAAAAGTACTGGTCATTGCTGGGCATACTGGAACATGCCTTTAATCCCAGCACTTGGGAAAGCAGAGGTAGGAGGATCTCTGTGAGTTTTGAGTCAGTTTAAGACTACAGAGTGAGTTGTGAGTTACAGGTTAGCCTGGGCTAGAGTGAGCCCCTACCTTGAAAAAAAGATAATAAAGGAAAAGTACTGGTAAATTATTTCATTAAACATCTCTATTTTTTTCCCAGTGATTTCTCATCATTAGACTTGGCGTGGCTTGTGATTTTGGCAAGAGTATACAGAAGAGATACTGTTTAGAACCACTAGAAATAGGCTTTACTTAAGTAACTTGCCCAGAAATTAATTGTGGAATTAAGATGGTAAATTTCACTGTGGGAATATTATTCCACATTTCACACTTAGTGTTTGTTGATGTAGGTGTCTGTAATCCTAATGGCATTATATTGAGGTGTTACCATGACTTTTCCCTTGCTTCTTTATGAGTATTGTCTGGGCAGTGTGCAGCATTAGATAGTCAGCATTGGGGGAGGGGCTCTGCTGCTGGACAGTACAGTGTGCAACATCAGATAGTCAGCATGGGGAGGGATTCTGCTGCTGGGCAGTGTGCAGCATCAGATAGTCAGCATGGGGGGAAGGGCTTCTGCTGTTGCAGCTATGTGGAAGTTTTGATAGTTGCCAACTGTGCCAGTTTGATTAGACTATTTCATCTCTGAATCCAGTCTTTTTCCTTTTTTTAATCTTAAGAGATACAATCCATTTGCTTAATATTTTATTTATTTATTTGAAAAGGAGTGAGAGAAAAGAAAGAGAAAATGGGCACGCCAGGGCCTCTTGCCCCACTGTGTATGAATTCCAGATGCATGTGCCACTTTGTGCATCTGGCATTACTTGCGTATTTGAAATTGACCCTGGGCCAGCAGGCTTGCAAACAAGTGTCTTTACCATCCAAGTCTGTTTGCTTAAAATACCTTTTGGGTTAGTCACTGTGTTTGTTTGAATGTATGTCCCCCATAGACTCAGCTGTTTTATTAAAGATTGTAACTGGTCAGGGATGGGGAGGGGGGGAATTGGGGAATTCGGGATAACAACGCATTGTTTGCCTACTAAATAATGTAACTCATTATGGACAATAAATATATATTTAAAAAAAAGATTGTAACTTGGATCTACAGCTACCTGGATGGAGGAGATGTCACTGGAGGCAGAACTTGGAATCCTGCCCTAAGGTATTAATGAGGGCCAATCTGAAGTTAGTGCCAAAATTTGTAAGAAAGGTTTGAGCTCTGCCTGAGTCTCTAGTTTGCTGCCTACTTGTGCTTGTCCCCTTTGGTTTTCACAGACTGTTTCATTGTTTCTCTCTGATTGAATCTGTTCCATAGATGTCCACCATCTATGGAACTTCTCCTGGATCTGTGAGCTTGAAATAAATCCCTTCCTCCCCTAAACTGTTCCTGGTTTGGATGTTCATTCCAGAAACGTGAAGCTGTCTACAACAGTCACCTATGTGAACTGACTTAGGTTATGTAAATAGAATTATTTCAGTTAAATATCTCTGGGAAGCTTATAAAAACTACTGAGTATGTCTGCTGAAAATACAGAGAACAGTGGATAAATATAAAGATTTATGCTAGCAACTTTTAGGATAGCCTTAAACAAGAAGCGCAAAAAAAAAAAAAAAAAAAAAAAAAAAAAAAACCCTGATGCTGCTGATCTCTAAATTCTTTCTTAGGATATCATTTTCATAACTACAAGTTACAGAACTGTCTACAGAAATAAGCTGAGATAATATATTTTTTCTTTATCTCTTTTGAAAGGGAAATAACATTTAGCTTTGTGCTATGCAAACCATATTTTACTCCTTCAACAATCTTGTTAATTTTATTCTGCCAATTTTATAAATGAGGACAAGTTTCGGAGCTTGTATCCAGCAGATCCAGTATTTAAACCAACTTTGCCTCTGTTTCCTGTGTGGTCAGTAGTTCCCTCATCAAATGTACCATTACAGAAATCCCTATAGATAAAACTGATCAAAGCTGAGCTTTTTCTGATTTTTTTTAAATAGAGGAATATCTATGGTCCTGTTTATTTGATCTCTCTCTCTCTCTCTCTCTCTCTCTCTCTCTCTCTTCCTCCTATTCTCCTGCCACACACATAGCCCAGTCCCCTGAGATAATACCACCCAATCTTGGTTTCTTAAGATGTAGTTTGAAAACTTTCTCATCTGTCTTAAATAAACAAGTGGATTTGTTGATTGGGAGCATATAATGGGTAGGTTATTTTTAAAGAGCTGCCTGTAAATGAGTGGTTTGGAGAATTTATTGTGATGTATGTATATATTTCATAACAAAAATATATTTATATTGTGTATCTTAAGCTGTATGGGTATAGGCAATAATAGCTATCAAGCAATTTTATTTTCCTTCCCTGCTCTTTCTTTCTTTTTCTTTCTCACAGTATAGCTGGTACCTTCTCATTGCTGGAAACACCCAATCAGAAGCAGCTTATGGAATGAAAGAACTTATTTTGGCTTATAGTTTCCAGGGATATTTCATCATGGCAGGGAAAACATGGCAGAGAAGACAGCCAGGACTCCTCATCTTGTCACATCCACTGGGAACAATCAGCTAGAGTGAGCTAAGAAGCACTGGCAAGGAGTCTGGAGATCCAAGGCCCACCTCCAGTAATACCCTGTCCAAGGCTCTTCTTCTCAAAGGCCCCACCAGCTGGGGATTAAGTATGAGGCTTAATCATAAACACATGAGACCATGGGTGACATCTCACATTCAAACCACTATATACAGCTTACTCCTACGTATGCTCATTTTTGTGCACAAAGACAATGCTTCAGACTTATTCTTGGTCTCTGTACCCTGCCTGACCACTAGCCTTCCCACAAAGAATACTTGCTCTAGTTCTGCCCTTGACTCTAGTGTATACTAGGTGTTTGGTAAGTTTCTCTTCTAAATACTATAAAGCCTAAGTCTTCCTCCTAGATTTTTCATAGGAAAAATTCACTCACTTGGCATAGAAACTGCTCACTGGAGTGTGAGATACGAGATGTAATGTTTATTTATAGGTACAGAGACAGCACAGACTCCAGCTTGACTTAATTTAACTGTGTTCAGGCATTTGGAAGTTTCTCTCTATATACACTCTTAGTAATATCCTGTCTTTTCTTGCCAATCAAGAGCAGAACACTTTTTTCTTAACTTCCCTGCTAACTGAGCAGATCGAGGTTGGATCAAGGTCACTGCTCTGCTCCATCACTTGAGCATTGTTGGTTCTCTGATCAGTTACAAAATTCATCCATAACTCTCTTTTTTCTTAGCACAGTGATCTTGAACTACATTGTTTGTCTTGAAATACCTCCATTTCCAGTGGAGCTTACTTCTGGAGCTTATTTCTGGTTGGTTTACAAACTGCCTTTTGATTGGCTCTTTGCCTCCTGAAGAGCAGAGTCAAGCCAATGTGATGTCTCATCCATGAAGGTTCTCACTACTCCCACTTCCACATCTCTTGCTGACTTTGCTAGGACACAGCTAGCATTCTGGAGTGTTCATTTCTCCTTCAATTCCCGTCTTGTTCCAACAGTGACTCATTACAATGTCAGACATCTCCTCTGCGAGATCCCTGCATGGCCTTGGTTTAGGATACTGCTTTCTTCTAGTTTCTTGGAATGAGTAAATTTTTTTTTTTTTGCAAGGCAGTTGTAAATATAAAGCAAAAATCTCATCTTATAAAACATTTCTCTTCATTAACAATGTCCTATTCTAAAAGAGCACTTTGGGGCTGGAGAGATGGCTCAGCAGTTAAGGCACTTGCCTTCTGTGCCTAAGGCCCGCAGTTCAATTTCCCAGGACCCACATGAGCCAGACCCACAAGGTGGTGGCCCTGGTGTTCTCTCTCTCTCTCTTTCTCTCTCTCCCTCTCTTTCTCTCTCTCTCTCTCTCTTGAAAATGAATAAATAAAATATTTTTTAAAAAATAAAAAAAGTGCACCTTACTTTCCAAAATGTTTCATGTATCCCCATTTAATTTTGTGTATAACATACAATATTTCACTACTTAGCTATACAAAAAACTCTCTGATTAAACTTCCATTGTATCTTCTCTCTCTTTTTTCAACCAACTTTAAAATGGTAACAAATCTTAGTAAAAATTAATGTTCTTTCAAGTATTAGTTCAATTGGGTGTTATATTTATTAAAGTTAATTTGTTGCTTAATTCACTTTTTGGACCTAGGTCTAATATGGTTGGGATGATTTCAGTTATTACCTAACAAATAATGGAAGGATGTAATCATAGCAAACATTCATTGGCAGCTTACCATGTACCAAGCACCGTTTTTAGCCCCTTGGTATGCACTAGCTCATTATGCCCTCACAACCCAATGAGGTATGTGGATGAAAATTATTGGAGACATAACGAGCTACTTGATATCATATAACTGACAACTGTCAGAGCCAACATATAAACCCATGTATCTTGATCCCCAACCTTAAACAAAGAAAATGGTAGAAATTTTTGAAATAAATCACACATGTTAATTTGTTGATTTTTTTGAAACTCTTAAATCTATTCTATGAAAGTCACTTATATCTCTCACCATGATGTGTAGAGTAGAAGTTTCTGTATGTACTGTTTCTGTGCTTTGCTGGATGAATTATAAAGAAGGAGCAAAGCTGTCTTGTAAATTTATCTCAATGTCTCCATTTGGCTATTACCAATAAGATTGCCTTGAATATAGCAAGGGTTTTTAAAACATGAGTCCCTAGGTGCATGCATGTAGGAAGTTATATTTCTCTACAGGCTGTAGCTGAAAGGTCAGCTTGGACAGAGCCCTGTGGGTGGAGAGGAGGTGGTGAGTGCTGAAACAGATGGATGATCATGGATCTCTGTCTAGCTTGAAGTCAGGATTTATGGCTACAGTACTTTCTTCAAGTAGTAGGAGTACTAAATGGGAAGGTATAAGAGTGAATGTAATTAGTGTTATGGGCCATTTCTGCAACAGATAAGCAAAAATTTCATTCTAAAGGACTCATTCGCAGGAGTTTTTAAATAGATCTGCAATTCATTAATTAAAGAGTATTAAAGAGAATGATTACCATTGTGCCTTAATAAGGATGCTGAGAAGTACCATTAAAGAAACACTGATGGGCTCCTCACGCCTTTTGAAAATATTCCCCACAAATAGAGACTGTGGACGTTCTACTTTGCATTCATTCATTTTCCTTGTTATTTCCTGTGTTACTCTGAACCCCTTCTGGAAAGCAGGAGAATAATAGTGAAGGGAAATAGATTTGTTTGTTCAAGTCTTTGTTTTGGATTCTTGTCCTTCCAAAGGGAGAATGGTCTAAGTAGCCAGTTTCAAAAAAATGTTAGAAAAGAGAAGAAGGCTCTTGGGATCTGTATACAGTAGAAAGGGAGTCAGAAAGCACATAGTAAATACCAGACTATTGTGGGACCCTTACCCACAATAAGAGAGAGAGAGCCAGGTTGTCCCTGTCATTCACACTAGTTACCTGGCCATTTGTTACATACCCAAATGGTAGAGAAGGAAAATCCTTTCCTTTGAGCAATGTCAGCTTCTCCAGTGGCTGATAATTTTTCAGCCACCCCATGCCACTAACTGAAGCACTCAGGCTTTGTCACTTTGAGAGGGTAGTTTGTAAAGGATACACATTCATATCAAAAACACACTTGACATCTTTAATTTATATGAGCTCATATGTCTTACTTGATTGTTCATTTTAAGAGGAAGCATGTAAAGAAAGTACATGGATATTTGCTCAGACAGCTTGGCTCCATCTCACTGTGTGATGTTAGATAAGTTATGTGATTTCACCAAACCTTAATGTTCTTATTTGCAAAATGTTAATAGTGGTCACATTGTAGGAATTTTATGTGGATAACAGATTTATAATTACATTGTTCTTTTTTGGCCTTGGGTTTCAGAAAATTTCCTTTTGTTCAGAGCTTTTTCCTTTTTTTTTTTTTTTTTGTTAATGCTCTTTCTCTTTCTCATGTGTGTGCCTGTGCATGTGCATGTGTGTGCAAGTGCATTTAGGTGTATGTGCACATAGAGCCTAGAGGTGTTTTTGGACAGGGTCTCTTACTAAACCTGGAGTTCACTGATTTGGCTAGGGTTCCCCCACACACACCTGATGCTGGGTCTCATTCTAGCCCAGGCTAACCTGGCACTCATTCTGTAGTCCTGTGCTGGTCTTGAACTCACAGCAATCCTCCTACCTTTGCCTCCTGAGTGAGGTGATAAAGGCATGCACCACCACATGCAGCTGATATGTCTAGATTAGCTAGCCAGCAAGCCCTTCAGATCCTCCTGTCTGCCTCCCCAGGGCTTGGATTAGAGATGCATGCCATTGCTCCTGGCCTTTATGTGGGTAGTGGCAGTCTGAACTCAGGTCCTCATGTTTGCTTGGCAAGCACTTTACTGACTAATCTATTCTGCCAGATGATGCTGTCATCTCTTTTTGCAAATGTCTTTCCTCCTGTTCTTACTGTTCTCTCTTCCACCATTTAAAAAATTTTTGTTTTTGATTTTTGTTATAGGGTAGCCTAAACTAGGCTCAGATTTACAGTCTTCCTGCCTCAGCTCCTCCAGTACTAGGAGGAGTACTAGGCATGTATCTGTAATTACAGGTGTGCAAACATACACACCAGCAAACAGGCAAGGGGGAAGAGAGAGCTTTCTTTCTTGAGCTTTCTTATATGCTGCTCCCTACTGAGAGGACCACTCACTCTGGAGGAAGGGCTCACTTTGGAGGAAGGACCTCCTTCTTTAGTTAATCCTTCCTGTAAGCAATTTGAGACCCACCCAAGATTACTGTAGATTGCTAAACAGGTTAAATTGACCAAAAAAAAAAAATCCTTAAGCATCACACTGTGTTTACAAGCATCTACTTCAAGGCAGATGGAAGAGTCTATTTCTGTTGTTCAGACCTTTTTAGAAGAAAGCAATTCAGTATACCTTACTTCACAGGTGAGGTCAGCATGCAGACCTTGCCAGGCCCCCTCCTGGAGGCCCATACCTTTCATTCTTCCTATTGAGCCCTGTATATGTGTGAGAAATGAGTTTTTTTTTTTTTTAAGCAAGTCTTGGGTAATATGATTCCTGTCATAGAAAGCCCCAATAAATATTAAATGAGTGAATGAAGTCAGTGAAGAACAAAATCAATGAGATCACACATTGGAAAGTATACATTGATATTAAGCACATTATTGAATATAAACCATATATTTTTGTATATTTTCATGCACTGAATTTTATAAGATGTTCAGTATTTGGCTCAGGCATTATTATTTACCAGCACATTCAGATCTTAATGTTATTAGAAGATAATGCCAGTTTTTATGCCTTATTTGTAAGCAGAGAGATACAGACAGAGGCAGAAAGGGAGTGCATGGGTACATCAGGGCCTCTAGCCACTGAAAACCAACTCCAGATGCATCAGTCACTTTGTGCATGTGGATTTTGTGGGTATTGAGGAATTGAACCCTGGGTCCTTAGGTTCTGGAGGCAACCGCCTTACCACTGAACTATCTATAGCCCCTAATGCCAGTTTTTATTCAGCTATTTTCTAGAAAGGCTATGGACTTCTAAGAATAGCTATAATTGAATTTACTTTTCCACCAGTCTTGATTTTATTATTTGCAAATACTGCTTCTTATACTGGGTTCTGTATTATACTGAGTTAACCTCTCTATATAGAAAAGTATAGATTAAAATAAAAACATGCTATTCTAAACATAGTTATACTTCAAGAGGCCATCTATCCAGTTCCATAAACATGCTTAATTATCAATATAATAGCTAATATTGTACTTTCTTACTATAATACTTGCTTCATGTAATGAAGGGAATAAAAGCTCATTTAATAATTGACATTGTTTTTTCTTCTCACTCAGTTACCCATTTCAAGTATCTTTAAAGGAGCTTCCTGAGCCAGGCCAGCATCTCTGTTTTATAGATGTCAGAATGCTCTGCATAAACATAGAAAATAGCCCTAAGTGTCACTGCAATTACATGATATATACAACAAAGCCATTTTTTAAGGCTCTAATCTAGTACAATGCCACTTTTCTTTACACTGTGATGGGGTAGAATAGTATTTTTTTAACAATTTGTTTTTTATTTAATATCTTTATTATGAATATGTATATACATTATATGAGCAAATTTTGTGGTGTCCCCATTTCTCTCCTATCCTGTCCCCTACCCACTGGCAGGGGGTCCTTCCTCAGTGTGCATACTATATCTGTCAATAGGTTAGGGGGTTATGAACTGCACCAGAGGTAGCCATTTTTTTTCTCCCCCCTTTGTTCATTGTTGCTGATGGGGCGATGCCTCTGGATATTCTCCCCCACTATGGCTCTCACAATCTTTCTTCCCCTTCTTCCGCTCAGTTCCCTGAGTCATGGTGGGTAGGTTTTAAGTCTGCTTTATTGTTGAGATCTTAAGTATCTCTGGACCTTTGCCTTGGGTTGTTGTTGGGTATCATTGGTGTCTGTCTCCATTGACCTTTCATGGGTTATCAGACTTGCTGTGGTGATTGGTCTCCTGTTTGTCTCATCACTTTCTCATAGGTTTCATTTGGGCCCTGTGTGAAGGCCAGGGGTGGTTTATCTCCTGCCAGGATGTCAGCTATCATCCAGTGCCTTGTTGGTAGACTTGGGTTGTCCCTGGCTCTCTCACTGCCTTCTGAAAAATACAAACAGAATCTCCATAGGTTAAACGAGACAAGCATTGCTGTTATGGCTAGCTTCTAATGGATGTAGCCTGGTTGTAGCTCTCTGGTAGTGGGAATTGCCCCTAGGAGCCCAGGTTCTTGGTCCTGATGGGGTGGAATAGTATAATGCAAGATTTTATGTGAGCAGAGTATTGTTGCTGATCTTATTAGCAGGAAATGAAGTAAGATTAGCTAATAGGAAGGTAGAAATGGGAGGCTGATTTTATAGAGACTTAAAAGTAGCTGTAAAGACTTTGGCCTTTACCGGTATTGAGTTGGGAAGTCATTGGAAGACTTAAATAATATAATGACATGATCTAACATAAGTTGTAATTTTGTTGTAGTGTTGGGCTAAAGAATGTAGTGTGGATAAGCAAAAGTAAAGTGAATACTGATATGAGGCCAAAGTCAAAGATAATGGTGGCTTGGACTAACATGGGTTGCAGGATGGTTCTATGACGAGTGGCCAGATTCTGGATATTTATTTTAAAGGGAGTAGAGTTCAGATTTTCTAATTAGATTTAAAATGGATGAAATAAGAATTTTAAAAAAAAGAATCAACTGTGGCCCCAAAGTTTCTGGCCAGGACAATTAGAATTAACAGAATGAATCTGTACTTACAGACATGGTAAGCACTGGAATGGATACCAAATTTTAGAGACCATCAGGAGATGGGTTTTAGAGATGTTGAATTTAGCTTAGTGAGCACCCAAGAGGAGCTATGAGTCAGTTAAATATTGAGACCAGAGCTCAAGAGAGAGACACACTAATGTAGATATACATTTGGGAGTTCTCAGGGTAGACTAATCTTAAAATTACTGTGAGATTGCATAATAAAACTGGGCAATATATTTAGGAAGAAGGGAGGAATGGAGTGGAGAGAAGAGAGGGGAGGGAAAGGAGGAGATGAGAGGAGAGAGATAGATGGGGAAGAAAAGGTGTAGGGAGAAGAAAAGAAACACTATATGCACTGACTCTGTAAGCTCAATGTTAGGATGTTAGAATAAAGAGAAGAACTAGACAAGATAGTAGTAAGTAGCTAAGTAAGTAGAAGAAAAGTACAAGGTGCTGGGCGTGTTGGGACATACCTGTCATCCAAGCACTTAGGAAGCTGAGACAGCAAGATCAAGTTTGAGGACAGCCTGGGTTACATAGTGAGTTCTGGTCTAGACTGAGCTGTGTAGTGAGACTCTGACATTAAAATAATAATAAATCAGATCTCTTTTCCTTTTGCCCTGTGCCCTGGACTGAACACCCACACTGAGTCTGTTCCTCCTAGCTGGAGCAGCCTGGCTGGCAAGGGGAGAGTACTTATCTTGAGTATTTTTCTGCTTACCTTCTATTTGTGTCATGCTTTGGGGTACCTTCTCACTTTACTTGTCATTGATTATGTATGATTTATCATTGTTCCCTTAGTCTGTCACTGTTTCCTTTTCTTTCTTTCTTTCTTTCTTTCTTTCTTTCTTTCTTTCTTTCTTTCTTTCTTTCTTTCTTTCTTTCTTTCTTTCTTTCTTTCTTTCTTTCTTTCTTTCTTTCTTTCTTTCTTTCTTTCTTTCTTTCTTTCTTTCTTTCTTTCTTTCTTTCTTTCTTTCTTTCTTTCTTTTTTGAGGTCAGGTCTGAACAGGAATTTACTCTTTAGGTCCCAGGCTGGACTTGATCCTCCTACCTCTGTCTCTGGAGTCTCTGGAGTCCTGAGAATAAAGGTATATGCCACTACACCTGGTCCTTCACTATTTTTTAATCCTCTCTGGTCTATTATTTGAAGGGGCTTCTATATCTGATCTTCTGTGTGTGTGTGTGTGTGTGTGTGTGTGTGTGTGTGTGTGTGTGTGTGTGTAAAACTGTTCCAGCCTTTTAGTAGATAGCAATTTCTGCTAAATAAACCTCACAAATTATGATTTCAACCTAAATAAACTCAATTCATAATTTACCTTTAAAAATAATAAATCAAACAAAACAAGAAGATGATGACATCCTGGAAGTCAAGTTAGGAAAATGTTTTATAGATTAACTAACATATTTGTATGTATGTGCACATACATGTACATGCCTCACAAAAGTGTGCTCACTACACACACACAACCAAACTACATTATTATTTATGAAGGTAGAGCGATCCAAAGTACCAGTTATGTTTATTCACTGAATACCATAGTCTCAACTTACAGACAAATATTATTGGGAAACCAAGTAAGCTTGATGAGTATGAAATTAGAAAAAGGGAATTCTTTAAATTACTTTACTCCTTGAGTAATTAAGCTGTTGTACCTCAAAGAGCCATCTCCAGTGTGGGACCTTCCTACTTTTTGGACAACATACTGCAGGCCTGTGTCACAGCCCTTCTCTGTTAGACAGTTCCTTAAAATACAGGGTTTTACCAGAAGAACATTTTTTCTGAGCTTCTGTTTTTTTAAGGGAAGATACTTTTTCTTCATAATTGTTATTGTCCTTAGTCTGGTTTCTCTTTGTCTTTTTATTTTTTTCAGAGTTCTTATACTTCGAGGGCAGAGTGGAGAGTTATTATTTTCCTTGATGAAAATGTGGGTCTTCTACCTTGAAAAATGTAGACATACATTTTCAAAACTTTGTGTACAGTTTCAAAAGTCCTCAAACCTAGTGAATTCCTACTTTGTTTGGGGATGCAGAACAGTGGTAGACTCCCTGCCTCACATGCAGGAGACCCTGGGTTTGATCCAACACCATAAAAAGAAAAGAAAAGGAACAAAAAGACAAGAAAAAAGAAGACAAAAAGAAGAAAGAGAAAGAAAGGAAAGGAAAATGAAAGAAAAAGTGAAAGGAAAGGAAAGAAGAAAAGAGAGGAGGAAGAATGGAAGGAGGAAAGGAAAGAAGGAAAAGAAGGAAGGGTGAGAAGGAGAAAAGGAGGGATGAAACTACTTCACTTGTTCTGCTTTGTGGAATCATTGACAGAGGATCAACATATAGCTGTCTTTCAATTCTTCCTTTAACACTTATTAAAGATCTGGTCTTATGATCCATGCTGTTGGACTACTATGCAAAGGGTAAGGTATTTCTTATACTTAATAAGTAAATCCTCTCATCTGGAAAGTAAGCCGGGCCTTTATATTATATTCCTTCTTTTTTAAATGACTTTATAATGAGTGCACAGATATCTAAGGTCATACTATCCAATTCTGAAATTCAACTTTTAGTATGAGGATCTTAATAAAAGATGATGCTGCATAAACATTTGGGATTGTGTGCAGGTGCACACATGCATACAGATTCACATACACACATGTTTGGTTACAGGTCAGAAAAATGCAGGAATAGTGCAAATATTTTCCTGCAAGGAACAAAAAAAACTTTCTCAAATATTAATGGTAACATCCATCTGAACTTCACAGACAGTATTGTGAGAATGTCAGTGATTAGAATTGATCAGATATTTGACTGTCTTTTTCAACCAAAAGATGGATTTGAACCAGATTACCACATCCATGACCTAGTTTTGAAGAGAGAAAAAAAAGCCAATTATTAGTCTCTTTGTTCAAAGGCCTTCTTTGTATTGTAGATCTATGAAAAGCTCGTGGAAGAGCCAGCCTTTCACATCCATTAAGGTCAACCCTGAAACTGTTGAATTTGATCTCTTCCATTTGCCATCTGGATACAGTAGAGAAAAAGCTAGTCTGCATTGGGCTGCTGGACACCATCCAGAAAGTAATATGTCAGGGCATCAAAGGCTTGAGGCACTTGGCCCAGTGTGTCTAATGATCACAGGCAGGGTCTGCTCTCCAGTTTTGTAGTAAGTTTTATTTTTGCAGTGACAATATATATCCCAGTAAAATAGATCACAAGGATTACTGCCAACTTGTCAAAACTCGGATTCTTCTATCATAGGCTTCAATAAGAGGGCTGTATTTTAATTGGACAAAGCTTGAGTTCCACAATCCAGTCACCTCCATCCCAGTCTATCTCCTCTCTTAGGGGCAGCACTTACTGCTAGAAAGATTCTATTTCATAGATTATTTCATTCCACCAAAGTTACCAATTTAAAATCTTTTTAAGATTGACCTCATTTAAATTGGTATTCATCATCCTCTTTGTAAGGGGGCCTAGTATCTGGCTAGCTGATGCCCATGCTGGCCGCTTTCCAGGGGTCTGACAAGCCACATCTCATTATTCACACCAACTGGAGCCAATTGTGGCTGCATTTTTTTTTTTATTCTGTTACTTTCAAATGTGACTAGGAATCAATGGAAGTAGCATGTCCTTTAGTCTCCTCTGGGAGGAGACTTGCAAATAGGACCTGTTGTAGCAGGGAGCATCTGTGTTTGTGATTTAATGTAGCTACTGGCCATCTAATGCAACACTGATACAGCAGGCTTTGGTCTGGATCTTTTTGCAGCCATACTGAGCAATGACTTTATAGCTTCTGGATTAGGTAATATTGTATGGAATTGTCATTCTGTCTCTTACTCTGACATGAGATTGCAGGAGAAACCACGAGACCCTAAGCTTGTGAACAGGAATTGTGTCAAGCCACATATTAAATGCCATGGCAACTTCCCCTTTTCCAGAATTGATCCAGGAAGCTGGAGAAGGCCTTGCTGAATTCTGGCTGGGTTGCTAAAACGGGTGTAGTTGGTGCTCAGCAGCACTTGGTTTTATTTCGTGTTGGTGTACTCCAGTAGTTCAAAGCTATTCTGTATCAAACTACTTCTTGTCTTAGAATCATCAAGGAACTTTACTCTTGGAATCTTCTGTTCTTCTTTCCCTTAGATCTCCTGAACCTGTGCATAAGTAGTTCTGAGGGAGAGGGGGTACTGATGCACTGAAGAGATGACTTAGTTGGTAAAGTGCTTGCCACAGAAACTTGAGGATCTGAGTTTAGATCCTCAGCAATACAAGCCAGCTAGCCTTGCAAACATAGCAGTGAATAACAAGAGAACCTGCCTCAAACAAGGGGAAGGCAAGGATCCACACTTGAGATTGTCCTCTAACCTCCACACAAGTGCTGTGGCATGAATGCACTTGTACACACACACACACACACACACACACACACACACACACACACACACATAATAAAAAAATTAAGTTGACAAATTTAACCATCACAAGTATCTTAGCTGCTTCCATGTTTTGACATTTATAAAACTGCCATAAATAGCTATGTGTAGGTTTATGTGTGGACAAATTATCATCTCACTTGGGTAAATACTATTGTGTATAATTGCTGGAGTATATGGTGAAATATGCTTAGTTTCCTAAGAAAATGTCTTCCAATGTGGCTCTATTTTATCTACAAACAGCAGATTCTATTTTCTTTTTAAGGGCATATGGATGATCCACCAAGATAGATGACATTCTGAGCCATAAAACACATCTTTACAAGTATAAAAGAACAGGACTCATACAGCGTTTGCTCTTCTACACAAAAGGAATTAAACTAGAAATCAGTAACAGAAAATCTTCAAGTAAATGGAAATTAAACAATACACTTCCAAATAACATAGTGTGCCAAGAAAAACAGCTCAAGAGAAATTTTAAAATATTTTGAACTAGTGTACATCATGGTGTACACTTCTAATCATAGCAACTCAGGAGACAGAGGCAAAAGGATCACAAGTTAGAGTCTACCTGGGGGCTATACAGCAAGTTCTACACTAGCCTGGTGTTATAGTCAGCCACACACCACTGAGATGATTCTCCAAACCAGGCACAGTTATTGGGAGGAAAGGATTTATTGAAGTAACAGATACAGGGGAAGTTTCATGATGGTGAAAGAGGCTGACCCCCTTTCACAGGTCCAAGCAGAGAGAGAAACCCATCACCAGCAACTCCAAAAGCAAGCAAGTACACTTTGACATTCCATCTCATAAATAACAGGAACTCCAGGCTTGAGCTAAGACTGTTCTTTGCATATGTATAGCTGAAATTCTAGACCCACCCCAGATACACCTTAGGGCTGAACCCTAGGATCTGGCCAAGGCAGCATACCCTCCAGCCAGGCACCCAGAGAAAAATGTTAATAAACTCTTGAATCTATTGAGGGACATCCATTCAAACCACCACACATGGGTTTTACAGTTAGACCCCATCTCAAAAAAAAAAAAAAAATTAAAAAAAAACTTCCAACAACAGCAGGGCTTAAAGGGAAATTTGTAGTTTTGTATGTTTATACTTGTAAAGAAGAAAGATCTATAAGTTTCAACCTTAGGAAACTAGAAAATAACCTAAAAAGTAAGCAAAGAAAATAAACAGTAAATCAATGACATTGAGCTATGTAGGTGGAGCTCAGTGGGCAAGAGGGCTTGCCTAGAACCAGAAAGATCCTGTGATCAAATTTCAGAATGATGAAAAAAGAGGGAAAAAAATCAGTGAAAATTGAAATTAAGATATCCACAGAGGAAAAAAAAACCCAGATATTGATTGAAAATTCAGGTCAGTAAAACCGATAACCTTTAGAAATGTAAAAGCAAAAACAAACAAACAAACAAAATGAATCCATATCAGTCTTACTTTAGAAAAGCAAGGAAAGAAACATGGGGGAGGGGGTAAAAGTATATTTTTTAGTAACTAATATAAAAGAGGACAGGTTTCCAGTCCACTAAGGATGTCAATCTCATGGGCAACAATGTGAAATCTGGGTCCCTGCCAGTAGCTTTGCTTTCTCTGGCCATTAGGGTAAAATGCAGGGGAAATGCTTCAAGATCTAGGCATAAGCATTGACTTTCCAAATAGGCCTCTACCAGCTTGCAAAGTAAGAGCAAGAATAACAAATGAGACTGCATCAAATTTAAAAGAAAAACAATTATTAAGGAATAAACAAGAAATAAGCTATTAAGCCATGAAGAGGTAAGGGGGAACTTGGGGTTCTTTGACATTGCAACAATAAATATAGAGTGCCCAGATTCTTGTCATATACATTTATAGACCAACAGAGGGTAAGGTTTAGAAAGGCTTTATTAAGAGTAAGAAGGGAGAACATAGGAGGCTCCCATCATGAGGAAGAAAGTGACTATGTGAGAGAAGAAAGGGGTCCCCCTCATCTCAGCCATGAGGCTGAGACAGGAGGGAGGGTGGCTTACTAAATGCCTGGAGGTTTAGGAGTCTTTCTGCTGGCCAGCCAAGAGGAGAAGAGAACAATTTTGCCTTCTCCAGTTAACTGTATTCTCTGGCTCACTTGAGCCAGAGAGACAGCTGACCAATCAGTTTCAGGATTAGGTTTGAGTTCTAGTAAAGTAGACCTCCTGCTCTTGGGAGGGGCTCTGGTTGTTTCCAGAGATAAGTGGAGACTGCAAACCTAAGTACAGGGCACTCCTGCTCGTGACTCTCAGGGTTCCAGTCGCCTTAAACTGTCACAATCCTCTATCTGAAGAAGTAACCCTAACTGCTATTTGGGGATCAGGGCACAGAGTTGTTCTAATAGCTTCGAGCTGAGTGGGGTTGTTGGGTGTGGCAGTTGGGAAAACTCACTCAGTGGGACTATCTAGGGGACCCTGAAAGTATATTGGTGGAGTGCAGGAAGACAGTCCCTGAAGAAAATGTTGGGGAGAGAGAACAAAAGTGAACAGTTAAGGGGCACACAATAAACTGGATGTCTTTAGGGTTTTCATTCTTACAGACTTCCAGAGGCCTTGAAGAACATTTGAAGGAACCCAGGCAGATGGAGTTAAAGTCTCTCAAGATCGTCTGCGTGTGAACTGATTGAGATCTACTCTCAAAAATGTTCAATGAGTGGCATAGTAGTATCTGACATGGTCCAAACCTGTTCCTGTATGTCTTGTAAAACAGATGAAATATTAACAGTTATTAAGAACATTTATATTACATTTGACCTTGATAATGGAATACATTATCTGGGCTATGATGAGGATATCTAAGCCATGTGATTTTGTATAATAACCTTATATACTCAAATTTGAAAATAACCATCTTGATATCTTTGATTATTTTTCCTTATTATAGGATTAGAACTATTAGAGCTGGGCCCAACCTACTCTGGTTTCTCTTTTGGAAAGTTTTTATTGTAATCCTATATTTTTGGATATACATTTCTTTCTGAGTATTTATGACCAAGCAGGCAGCCAAAAATGAATCAAGCATATACTGTTGGGCATCACTAATGGCTCTCCAAAGAAATTTTTAGGGACCTGGGAGGAGCATTGTGGCTTCTCTAGCATCGGGTCTTTTCAGTCAAGATGAGCCAAGATTGTGCTGACCATGTGGTATTCCTCCTTTGGAAGCCTGGATGACTGGTTTTCCTCAGTTGTAACTCTCCTGCCTCAGACTGTACCCTCATTTTTGTTTCTGGGTCAGCATGTCCTCCCTGATCAGAAGGACAGGTGACTTACCAGAGGGCCAGTGTTATCTCCAGTAGCCTTGTGACCTGGGAGCAGAGGTCAAAACATTGGTCTTTTTAGCTCCATTGATTACAGTTGTCTTTGGCTTCTACATAGGTAATTAGAACCCTTAGAAAGGAAGTTGTACAACCTTGAAGTGTATATATAACACAATTGATTAGTGAAAAATATTGTTGAAGAATGGCATAAGTTTTGTAAGTCACTTTGTCTAACCTTTAAGTTTAGTTGTCTTGTGAACAGGTAGGCCATAACTGAACTATGGAAAGTAGATGTGTCTTAGTTTTAAATATCTAATAGCTGAATACATGTAGAACATATTACCTATACTGAAAACATTATTTTTATCAACAAATACAAATGTATTGATGTAGCCTGAAAATCATCAGGAGAAGACAGTAAAGTCTTAGTACCTATGATTGAAAACATACCAATTACCCAGGAAAGGTTTTAGAAACAACCACAGAGGCTGAAATAATTTTCCTCAGAAGAAAACCATTGTTTGAGCTTGAAGTTGTACTCTGAAGCAGGGAATATATCTTAAGAGTTAGTTTATATATAAGTAGTAAACTTGAGGTGTCAGAAATAAGACAATCATTTAAACAAAATCTTGAGACTATGTTGATTAACCACAATAGAGCAGAATCTGGTCATTGAACTAAAACAGCTGAGCTCTAATATAACCCTTAACAAAAATGTTTTGAAAGAAAATATACTATTTAACAACCAATGTTGTTAGCTTAATCTTGGATAATAATTAATCCAATGTATATTAGAAATTTTTATTAACATAAACCAGTTTTATGTTTTACCTATGACTTAAATTGGGTAAAGCTTAAGCAAGCTATTTTAACATGTTTTTACCTAACAGGAGGATAAAAGACACAATGACAGAAATTAAATCATTTAAATTTTCATGATAAGCCTAATGATGACCATTTAATACAGTCACCATGAACAAATCAAAAGCTGTCTTTAAAACCACAGTGTTTTTAGGTATGAGAATCTTATCTTAGATTCTAGAACTTGGGTCTCTGTCCATGGTGTAGTTGGAGAAATTTTTCTCCCAATTTGATCTTGGTCTGTTGGCTGTTTATACAGAAGCTTTTTAGCTTGATGAGGTCCCATTGGTTGAGTGATTGTTGAATTTCCTGGGCTTCTTTTGTTTTATGTTCAGGAAGTTTTTCCCCATTCCTATATCATGGAGAGTTCCTTCCTGATTTTATCTTCCATGTTTTTAAGAGTTTCAGATCTTATATTCAGGTCTTTAATCCACTTAGAGTTAATTGTTGTGCATGGTGAAGGGAGTGGGTCCAGTTTCATTTTATTACAAGTTCCCAGCACCATTTGTTGAAGGTTCTGTCTTTTTTTTTTTTTCAGTGAACATTGTTGGCACCATTGTCAAAGATCAAGTAGCTGTATTTACTTGAACTAAGGGCTGGGTCTTCATTTTTGTCCCATTGATCTATCTGCCTATTTTTATACCAGTCTCATGCTGTTTGTGTTGCTACGGCTTTGTAGTATAGCTTTAGATTAGATATGATGATACCTCCCCAAGGTGTTTCTTTTACTGAGGATATTTTTGGATGTCCAAGACCTTCTGCCATTGCAAATGAATTTTGAGATTATTTTTTCTATCTCTGCAGAGAATGAAGCTGGGACTTTATTTATTTATTTATTCATTCATTTCTTTTTTTTTTCTTTATTTTTCATAATGAGTTACATTGTTTAGTGGGCGAACCATGAGTTGTTATCCCCAATTCCCCATTGCCCCCCTTCCCCATCCCCAGTCAGCTGGATGTCCTCCTCCGTGGGCCATCTTGTATCAGTCTTTGTGGTAGGGGACCATGGATAGCTCATTCTTCAGCCCGGCTCTCATGACCCAAGTGTGTTGTTACTGAGGGTTGCCAAGTCTCTGATATTCTCCCTCACCACGGTTCTCACAATCTTTCTGCCCCCTCTTCCGCTCAGTTCCCTGAGTCGTGGTGGGTGAATATTAAGGCTGCTATGGTGTTGTGAGCTTAGGGATTTTTGTGTCGAGATTCGTTGGTTTCTGTCACACTGGCTTATCTTTTGTTGATTGATTGGCTATGGCTGTGGGTCCCTTGTACATCCAATCATTCTCTGTGGGGTTCCATATGGATCCTCCTCCGTATGACTGTGGTGGCTCATCTCATGCCAGGATTTCGCTTTCTGCCTGTGGTCGGTTGGTAGGGTTATATGGGCCACAGCTCTCTCGCTGTATCCTGAAAAATACAAACACAATCTCCATCGGAGAATGAGGTCAGTATCGGTTAACAAATATACAACAATCTGGATTACCTAGCTTCTATTTTCAAAAGCCTCCCTGGCAGTCACTCGCATAGTGCATCTTTTCTTGGGAGCCCAAGAGTATGGGATCCATTGCATATCGCCCTGAATCCCCGATTCCAATCAAGGGTTCCCCCTCACTGAGTGGAATATTTGGCCGAATTTAATAGCTGTTGATTGTCTCCCCCAGGCTCAGGCTCCTCCATTGCACACATGCTTCTTTCTTGGTTTCCTTTTCTCGCCCAGTAGGAGGTGTGGTCAGCCTACTCATGGCCTCAGACTGTGTTTCATGTCAGTGGTCTGTTTACACCAGCTCTCGTTGTTCAGCTTCCCCTGGCAGCTTGTGTAGTGTCTTCCAGCACTGCACTAACTGCCATCTGGAGGCTGGTTACCATTCCAGACCTCGAAGAGTCTCTCAATGCTGAACGATGGTATTTTGTGGTTTCTTCAGCAACAGGGTTTTGCCTCAGGCCTGGGGAGGGCATTCAAGAGCCTTGACAGAATTCTGTCTTGTTTTTGTAACCTCATGGATCACTTTGGTCAACAGCTCTGTGAGGGAAGGAACCAGTGGCTGGGACCTGGGGCTGTCAGACTGCTCAATTGTTCACAGACTCAGACTTTCTCCCCTACTACTCATGGCTCCTCTTACCAGTTGACACCCACTACTTACTCTTTAGGTTATAGTATGCTCGTGAGAATTTTATGATTTTGAACCTAATTTGGTTTGGCCTCATGTTTGAGCCTCCCCCCTTCCCTTACCCCACTCTTATACCTTCTCAGTTCTTTCTACTAGTCTGGATAAAGAAAACGGTTATCCTGGCTAAGGACCACATATGAGGGAGAGTATGTGGCATTCCATTCTCTGTTCTTTTGAGTGTTCGCTTAGTAAGATCTGCTCGAAGTCAGACCATTTTCCCCTAAATTTTGATGTGTCATTTTTCCTTTCAGCTGAGTATAATTCCATCATGTAAATATACCACAGTTTCATTGCCCATTCCTCCATGGATGGGCATTTGGGTTGATTCCAGTTCTTGGCTATTATGAATTGAGCTGCTATAAATATAGTTGTACAAAATTTTCTGCGTCGAGATGTGGCATCCTGCGGGTAGATGCCTAGTAGAGGGATAGCTGGGTCCATTGGTAGTTTTATGTCCATTCTGTTCAGAAGTCTCCACACTGCTTTCCATAGTGGTTCAACAAGTTTGCAATCCCACCAGCAGTGAGTGAGGGTTCCTTTTTCCCCACATCCTTGCCAGAAACAATTGTTGTTGGTTTTCTTTATGATTGCCATTCTGACCGGGGTAAGGTGTATCTCTCATTGTGGTTTTGATTTGCATTTCCCTGATGCTTAAGGATTCTGAGCCCTTTCTCAGAATGTGTAGTAGAGTTTTTCAAAGTATGATCTGTTGATTCTTCCAATTTCATTGGATTCTATTGTGACCTCTCCCTTTTCATTTCTAATTTTGTTGATTTGGGCTCCCCCCTCTCTCTCTCTCTCTCTCTCTCTCTCTCTCTCTCTCTCTCTCTCCCTCTCTCTCTCTCCCTCTCTCATTTAATTATATTGGCAAAGGGTTTGTCAATTTGTTTAATTTTTCAAAGAACCAGCTCTTCTTTTTATCTATTTTTAAAATGTTTTCTTAGTTTCCATTTCATTAAGCTCAATGCTGATATTAATGTTTCTTTCCACCTTGAGCTCCTAGGATTGGATTGCTCTAGTTTTTCCATTGCCTTTAGCAGTGGTTTAGGTTACTGATTTGAAATCTCTCTGTCTTTGTTGTTAAGGCATTTAGCACTATGAATTTTACCCTTAGGGCTGTTTTGTGCTTCCACAAAAGAGGCTTTACAAGACAGGAGCAAGGCACCTACCTCTCAAATTCCTGTTTGCACAAAGCAAGATGTCCTCTATATATTGGAGGACCTGTCTTTGAATATGAGATTAATAATGGTGACCTATATCATTAGGCAGTAAATCTTTTTTAGCTCATCTAGCATAAACTTCTTATAACACATTTTCACCTTTTATCTCTATTTTCACTTGGAATAATCTTTTACTTTACAAAGTTCTTTCTCACCTGAAAAATATGCTATTTTCTTTTAACCTTTATAACTCTTATTTTGAGGCATAGAAATCACTCCTGTTTTGACTTGACATTTATCAGTTATAATCACAGGTATGAAAAATATCAACAAACCCAAATTAATCAGCATGCCAAAAATTTAATCATATGACAAGCTTGTAAAAATATCTCAAATTTTGAGCTTTTAATTTATGTTAGGTAATAAAAAACAGAGTTGGGACTGGAGAAATGGTTTAGCAGTTACAATTGTTTGCTTTCAAAACCTGATGGCCCAGGTTCAATTGCTCAGTACCCATGTAAAGCCAGATACACAAAGTGGCACATGCGTCTGGAGTTCGTTTGCAGTGACAGAAGGCCCTGGTGTGCCCGTTCTCTCCCCACTCTTCTCCATCCTTGCAAATAAATAATCAATAAAACTATTTTTTAAAGGAAAAGCTAAAAAAATTTTAAATTTTAAAGAAGCAAAGTTGAATTTTGTCATTTTTTGTTTATTTGTTTTTTTGAGGCAGCATCTCACTCTAACCCAGACTGACTTGGAACTCATTCTGTAGTCCTAGGCTGACCTTAGACTCATAGCCATCCTCCTACCTCTGCCTCCCAAGTGCTGGGATTAAAGATGTGTGCCACTATGCCCTGTGAAGTTTAGCAGTTTTGTTTTCCCTTAAGAATATCTGTCTATCATTGTGTAAGCATTTTCCTTTTAAAGTTCAAAGCACAGACATGAATTATTTTAAGTACATTATAAACCTATTTTAGTAATTTAGTATTACCTTAAAATACATCTATATACATTCTTAGTGCTTTTAACCCTTGGGCTGTTTGCCATTCTATTTTCCCTTGTCACCTGTCCCAAGAGAAGAATCTTGTTGGACACATGAGATAAACCTGCTTGGGCCTACATCTTTTAGGATCAAACTCTCAACAAGTTGAAACAGCATATGATAATATAATTTATATCACAGAGATCAAGGAAAGTGAGAGAAAACATACAGGCAGCCAAAACTCTCAATGTGTTAACCCTGATTTAAAGTCTCAGTAGCCTTACATGAAATTTTTATTTGGTTTAATTGTGAAATCATGTTAAAATTAATAGTGTCTTATGTAGGCAATTTTTTATCTTACAGTTTATATGTAAACCAGGCTTGAGTGTAGAAAAATATGACATGTTTCTTTTTAAGATTATTGGATTCAGGGCTGGAGAGCTGGCTCAGCGGTTAAGGCACTTGCCTCCAGTGCCTAAGGCCCTGGGTTCAATTCCCCAGGTCCCACATAAGCCATAAGCCAGACCCACAAGGTGGTGGCCCTGGTGTGTGTTCTCTCTCTCTCTCTCTCTCTCTCTCTCTCTCTCTCTCTCTCTCTCTCTCCTTGAAAATGAATAAATAGAATATTAAAAAAAAAAGATTATTGGATTCAAGTGATACCAATTGGATAAGCCTAGGGAGCCTGTACTAAAGACACATGACTACCCATTTGTAAGACAAAAGACTCTCCTGTGGGCCACCCACAGATCTCTGTGGGCCTCTCAGATCTAGTCATCTCAGAGCATTAGTTCCTTGGAACTCAGCAGTGTGGATGCTTTTTTTACCATGGCACAAAATCAGACATTTTTTCACAGAGTATATACATATACATCTTGTTTCTGGCTTTACAGTTAGGCAGAAAGGGAAAACAGGAAGGTTTTATCTGGCCCCCCAAAGAAATGTATTAAAACTACCATCTACCTAGTTTTCTTTGTTCCCATTTCCCTAGCAGAAGGGAATTGTAAAGAAGAGGGAGAATTAGGAGACAGAATAGGTCATCCCTCCTGCCAATAGCTGTGGAAGGTAAAACATAGACAAAGTAAAGAGAAATCAGAAGAAATAGCATATTGATTTGGTTACTTACCCTCTTATTTTCTAGCTCATGCACCAGAAGTGATACAGGAATTTCGATGTTCTTGAGAGCATTGGCACCATTCTTGACTCCTTTTGGGCTTTAAATCAGGAGTTGGGGTGCCAGAAGTTCATGGTCACATAAAACTTTTACTGAGTCAGTGACTCTAGGTTTTTATATTAATTCAATGAATGAAATCTACAGACCATGGAGGGTGGGGTTAGAAAGATTTTATTAAAGATCATAAGAGAGAAAGCATACAGAGCTCCTGCTGTGAGGCAGGAGAAAGTCCCTGGAAATGGGAAAGCTCATCTCCTGATCTAATCAGAGCCCTGATGTCTCTGATTGGGATCTTTTGTGGAAATTTACTGGATGAGGGCTGAGCCAGTTACACCCCCATGCCAGGTATCCAGACACTTCTTGGAAGTAGGTAATCTGGGAATCTTCTAGGACAGAATATTTCCATTTTGGAAGGGAGGTAATCTGATATTTCTGGACTCCAGCAAAGTAGATGCTGGGAGGAACTCCTTTAGGGAAAAAGAGATAAGGAAAACCTAGACATTTCTTTGTTAGTTTGTTTTCAGGGGCCCTCAACCCTAAACTGCCTCAATAGTATACAGCTTGTTTTGATTTTGTATTCACAAACTGATACTTGAAATGATCATCATACTAAATGTGCATTTATTTCCATTTAACAGTCAATATTAGGAGTTTGCAGTTTCTGTGTTACTGCTGAGAACTCTGGAAAGACTGAATCATTTTGCTCTTTGTTGATTTTGGTTGTTAGGAAATGTCACAGTGGAGGCCTCGACCCCTTGAACCATTACCACAGCAGATGAGCAAGGAAGGAACTAGATTTCAAAATATTTTGTTTTTAGATGTTCGTTGTGTTGAAGTCATCATCCAACATATGATACTGATTTTGAGATTTTTAATTTTTTCATTTTAAAGTTTCGGATGTTAAAAGCAAACACATTTCTGCTCAGTTTTCCCATGAATCCCATTCCTTTACTCAACTCAAAACATCCCACTAATACAGCTCCCTGCTGAGTTTCTGCCCTTGACAGATTAGAAATGCTTCCCTGTGGCTGGTGGGGTACATACAATTCTTATGTTCAGATCTGAGGAAATGGCCTGTAATATAAATTCAGATCTAGTCAAAAATAAATCTGAATTCGTACCCAGACCTCCCTGTATCCTTGCAAATTTTTGTTTAACAGCACTTTGATAAAATTAAGTACCATGAAATTATCTCATGAAATCCACTTGGAACCTGAAAGTAAGATTGCTTGCATTCTAAGGGGAGTTGAGTAACTTTATATGATGTTATAAAAGTACTTGTTAAGCACATATTCCAAAATTATTTCATTTTGGATTCAGCTAAAATTAGAATACAGTAGAACTATGGAAAAGTGTTCTAGTGGTTGTAGGTAACTAGCGTTTGCATAGACAGCCTAGAGAGAGATGTTTTGAAATTCCCCCATGCTAATACTTGATAAATGTCTTCTGTTCATTCTGCTCCTCTTTGGGACTCCTGAGTGCCATGGAACCCAAAGCCAGTCTTGTACTTGCTGCTTTCTGTAAGCCTCGTGGATTATTCATTTCCACTTCGTTTACTGAAGCCCACCCATTCTGCTGGTAATATGGATAAAACATGGCTATTATCTTTAAGAATTCCATTGGCTGGTAAGGGTTTCAGCCATAGGAAAAGTAAATTGCAGTAAAACTCTGTGTAGGAGAAAGACAATAGAGCATTGTGTGTGCTTATAGGTGCAAGTAACTAACTTGCCCTGCTTTGGGATTTAAAGAAGAAACCCCAAATGGAGGGATGTATAAACTGGGAAATAGTATGACTGGTTTTTCTGCAACTGCAAAAGATAGAGTTTAGTTTACACAGAGTTTGACTTTTTCAAGGAATGAAGAGGACTATACGATTAACAGAGGTATAGTAGGTAGAGAGGTATACAATTCACACATTGGAGAGTTAGGAAGAGGGATATACAGTTCACAGATGGGAGTGGTAGAAAGAAGGAATGGTGGTTTCATCCAGGTGTCTTCCACAAATGATTGTGTTCTGAATGCTCAATTCCCAGCTGATGGCAGTTTGGGTATTGGAACATTGATAGAGCTATGTTGTTGAGGGCTGGCTTATGGAGGTTATAACCAGTTTCCCCTTGTCAGTGTTTGGCACACTCTCCTGTTTCTGTTGTCCATCTGATGTTGACCAGGAGGTGATGTCTGCATTCTGCTCATGCCATTGTTTTCCCTGCCACCATGGAGCTTCCTCTTGAGCCAAAATAAACCCATTCCTCCACAAGCAGTTTTGGTCAGATTCTTTTCCATGTAACAACAGGAAAGCTGACTACAACAGAGGGGTATACAACTTACGGGAGTGGTAGGAAGAGGTATACAATTTACAGATGGGAGTGGTAGAAAAAACAGCTGAAAAAGAAGGCTTTAATTTTATTAACTCAATAGTGTCATTGGGTGGAAATTCAGTAAATAAAAAAACATGTTTAAAAGATGAGAAAACTTGAAAATCTTCGTTATCCAAATCATCTGATAGGTGATTGGTCTAGTCTTTCCACTACAGCATTTTAAAAAACATTTTATTTATTCATTTTCAAGGAGAGAGAAAGAGAGAGAGAGAGAGAGAGAGAGAGAGAGAGAGAGAGAGAGAGAGAGAGAGCGTGCGCACCAGGGCCACCACCTTGTGGGTCTGGCCCATGTGGGTACTGGGGAATTGAACTAGGGGGCCTTAGTAGTACTAAGCCCATTTAAAAATGCTGTAGTGAGGGGCTGAGCCATCTCTCCAGCCCTCACTACAGCATTTTTAAAACCACAAGTTTTTCAAGATTGAAACTAGAGATGGTCATTTATTTACAACTCAATTGATGAGATTTCAAGTCTTTACCCAGCTGGGTCTGTGCTTGTCTACATAAGACCACTCTGTTCCACATGGTCCTTCCATGTCTTTCTCTTCCTCACTGAATACTGCTCCGCACCTGAGCATTCAGTTCTTTCCTTGTAACTGTGATAATGAAATAGTAACATAAGAACTAAAGTGTGCTGTTTTTCCCAAAAATGTAGAGTTGTTTACAGATTTGAGAATCAGTGGTATGACTTGTGGTCAAAGTGTTTTCTTGTTCGTGATCATTAAACACATAGTCTGTCATCTGACTAGATGAAAAGTGATTCTTGAAGGTACGCTTTCAACCCATATGTTCAGAAAAGCAATACTGAGTTTTTCATGTATTTATTTTATCTATTAAAACTTATAGATAATGATTGACAATGTTTTCTAGTTGAGAGGGAGAAGAGTCCCAGAAACTCAAATAAGCATATGAAGTTTTTCTTTTGAGTGAGTGCTGATTTTGCAGTGAAGTGGTAGTTGAAAATTATCAGTTTTGACTTAAAGCAAAGTTTAAAAATAGAATATATAACAACAAAATATATTAAAATAGTTTAAATAAAACATCAGCAGGGTATGGTGGGGCATGCCTTTAATCCCAGCAATCAGAAGGCAGAGGTAGAGGGTTGCCTGAGTTCAAGGCCAGCCTGAGACTACATAGTGAATTCCTGGGCTACAGTGAGACCCTACCTTGAAAAACCAAAAAATAAAAAAATAAAAAATAAAATAAAATCAACATAGGGATATATTGGACCAAAAATATTCCAAAAACACATGATGAGCTATCTGGAGTTATTGGAAAATCAAAACAAAATATAAAAGCTGACAATTATTTTGATTTGTATATTCATACATAACTTGATTACTATGAGAATACACCAATTCAAAATGAAATAATTGGAATTACAGAAAAAAATCTATGATATTATTATATAAGAAGATGAATGTTTCTTTAGTTTATTCACCAATATGATATGAACCAACATTGTAATAACATGATAAATAAATGAAATGAAAGGCTTTATTAATTAGAGAATATTATTAATTTTGTTAGGCTCAATGAACCAACTGACTGAGGATGTAGTCATTTTATAGGCACACAAATACTGAGTAAGCATAAGTCACAATCAGGATGGCACCACTGAACACAAATACAAGTTTGAATGTGAAGGCAAGGTTTTAGAGAAAGAGCTAAGTTCTCACAAGTTGTAAGGCTGATTTGTAAGTTTGAGGAACTGAAAATTGAAATTCCTCTAATATTACATGTCTTTATTAATATTCTCTCTGCATCTGTATGTAGATTGCCAGTTTTCCCCCCAAAAAAAACTTTTATAAGAGTCCCAAAGATTGGACCTGCCGGAAGCTATGGGGTATGTCAAAAATATATTGGACTATTTGTTCTCTAACATATGGGCTGTCATTGAGGGCTTCCAGAGATTACAGACATATTCTTTTGAACATAAAGAGGACTGGTGAATTAATGATCAGCTGACATTGGTTTACAAATTTGAATCCATCCCTCTCCAAGTTTATTAATTACATGCATGGTGCTTTTAGCATTCACTCTAAAGAGCTTCAAAGAAAAATCATAGACATGTGTACTTGGTTGTTAAAAATAAAAGAAGTGGTTCACTATTTTCTTTTTTTAACTGTATCTCAAACCATTTGTGCTATGGTGGTTATGCCAAAAAATAATTATTAAAAATTCAAAGGCACCAATGGTCTTTTTAGAGGCAGCAATAGATCATGGTCATTCTAGTGGTGCATGTCATAGTGCTTAATCAGAAAGTGGTGCATAATCAGTGTGTTTTACCAGAGGAAATAGAATTTTCTCAGTCCATATTTACATATTTTGGAGTGATTACCCATAAGGAAAATTTCAGAGTTACTGTTTAAATGGAAGAAGTAAGTGGAGCAAAGCCATCCATATGCAGTAATTTGATGGAATTGATACAGATATGACCTGAGAACTTTGAACTGATCCCAGAACAAAATAACAACTTTGTCTATGATTGCACACCCTTAGTTGGTCTGGGCTCTTTATTTGATGTGGTCTGCTTCATGCAACTCAGCACCACTACCTACATACAGTTGTGGTTTGGCCTATCATGAAAGTCAGTGCAAAGTGCTTTCATTCTACTCTGCCTTATCCCAGCATGGGCTTGTTCAGTTCTGGAGGAGCAGCTCAGAGGCCTGGCTGAAGACTCAAGAAGGGATGGTAGCCAGATTATAGACCCTAGGAGACTCGCTGTGTCAGTTTACTACACTAGCTAAGAATCCTAACTCCCTGAAATTGCTGTAACAAAGTATCTCAATCATATGAAGTAGTACTCCATACAACAAAAATTTCTCTTATAGCTTTAAAGGCCAGCAGTCTGAAATCAGAGTGTCTGCCAAGTGTGCTCCCTCTGAAAACCTAGGGAAACATCATTCCTTCACTCTTCTTAGCTTCTGGTGGCCCCTGGAAGTCCTTGGCAGTCCTTGACTTGAAACCATCACTCCAATCTCTGCTTTCATCCTCACATGGCCTTTTTCCTTTTGTATATCTGTGTCATCCCTTAAAAAGGAACTGACTCTTGAATTTAGGTTCCAATCTAATGGAGCATGATATCATTATAACATGTCTGCAAAGACCCTTCTTCCAAATAAGGGCATTTTCTGGAGTTCCAGGAAAACATGAGTGAAGGTGGGAGAGACATAGTTAAACCACTACACCAGGGTATAGAAATATTGTAAACTTTATCTTACCTAGAAAAGTGTTAGTTTTATAAATATTTCTTCCACTTAAAAAGATCATTGATTATTCTTAGTATGTTAGTTGAACCTGATATTGATATTAGCTAGTGCAATGATGCTGAATGAGAAAAATGAGGGGGAAAACCTAGAAAAGTGTTAGTTTTATAAATATTTCTTCCACTTAAAAAGATCATTGATTATTCTTAGTATGTTAGTTGAACCTGATATTGATATTAGCTAGTGCAATGATGCTGAATGAGAAAAATGAGGGGGAAAGTTCAGTGCCCAGACCAAAAATTCTTAAAAAGAGCTTTCACTGTTCTAATAAGATTAATTCATAGAGATATTTGTCTCTGCTGTATTTGGGTAATGTATGAAGTCAGAATAAAGAATTTTTACATTAAAGGTTTGGACTTAGCCCGGGAAAGAAAAACCAGTACAGCTTTATTGTTTTGAAGTTTGTTCAGATGATGGTGTGGAGGATGCATAGTGCTAAGCTGCTTCAGTACAGTACAATGTTTGGGGGCTTAGGTCACTGATAGAGATTGGAAAATGCCAGTGATCTCTCTTGTTTTAGTAATTGATTGGATGATAAAGATAATAACTAATATTTGTTGAGAACTGATGTGACAAGCATTATTCTAAGCCCTTTTTTTTTTCTAATTTATTGTCCATAATGAGTTACAACATTTAGTGGGCTAACAATGAGTTGTTATCCCCAATTCCCCACTGCCCTCCCCTCCCCCCTCCACTGGATAACCTTCTCCATGGGTCGTCTGGATCAGTCCTTGTGACAGGGGACCATGGATAGCCTAGTATTCAGCCAGGTTCTTCTGGCCATGCCTCCGGATAATCTCCCCCTCTAAGCCCTTTTTATACACTGATTTAACTCTTGTAGAGTTAAATCTTATAATGTAGCACTATTCAGTTTCATTTAAAAGATGCAGAAACTGAGTTGCAAATACTGGCTAAAGGTCAAATAGCTTGTAATTAAAGGAGCCAAGATTTCAACTCAGAATGTAGTGAAGGGAAAAAAGAAATTAGGGAATGTTGGGGAGTGATTGTTAGGATTAGGAGTCTGAGTGGACAGTTATGTCATTCCTGGATTCAAAATACAGAAGCAGGGCCTGGGGAGAGAGCTCAGCACTGAGTGCTTGCTGCCAGCACCCACATACAAAGCTGGCTGTGGTCATGCATGCCTGTAACGCCCTAGGTGAGGGGGGTGGAGAGTAGAGAATGGCTGGGATTGCCAGTCAGCCAATCTTACTGAAACACAGCAAGCTCCAGGATCAGTGAGAAACTTCTCTCAATTCCTTGAGAGAAGGCAGAAAAGCAGTAATGGACACCTGATGATGTCCTTCTCTGGTCCCTGCATGCATGCATACGGGCCACATTCATCTGCATAGACACAAGGGCAACTCTCACGCGCGTACGTACACACAGGCACACAGACACAGACACAGACACAGACACACACACACACACACACACACACACACACACACACACACACACACACACATCAGAAAGAATGTAGAAGCAGAGCAAGTTTTGAAGAAGCTGACCAGGTCATAAGTAGGTAAATTAATTACTGGCAATGCTGTCTGTTGTCAGTGTTCATCTTCTCTGAATAAAGATAGTACTGTTTTAATATATACATTGTGTAGCTGCAGGAAAACATGAAGATGAGCAAAACTGTCTTCTAAAAAGAAAAGTGCTTTGAACAAGTGAAAATCTTTGCAATTATAGATTCTTAAGTCCTTTTAAAGTTAGGTAAGTAAATATCTATTTGGAACTTTGTGGATGTTCTATCAAATCAGAGGAGAGGAATGTGTGATGCTTGTAATCAGCTGGTCATGAGTGAATGTGCTCCATCACTCATGCATCACCCTGTGTCACACTTTCCCTGCAGAGCTAACCATAGGGTATTCCACTTCAAACCTGGCCGTTTATGGGAACTGCTTTTGTCCAAATCATGAAAGAAAGAAATGCCTGTGAAATCCCCTCCCGAGACACTGCCTGCTTTCAGTGTCATTTTGGTCTCATTAATCAGCATCATAGCAAGGCAGACACTGTGCTGTGTATTTTACTGTCCACAGCACAGCAGCCTCTCTATCTCTACCCCCAGGCTGACTCATTGGGGAAAAGGAGAGAGGAAAACCATCAATCTTCCCAGTTGCTCATGTCAGCAGCGAGTCCTTCCTGCTTCCTGTTGGCTGTCTCTCTTGCCACCTGTGTTTAAAATTAGCACTGAAGCTGCTGCCCAGATGAATAAGAGCCACTGTCCTTGTCACCTGCCCTGGTATGGGGCACCACTTTTAATTGAAAACAAGCAGCACATCAAATCATAGTCGACTTTAGGTCATACATTTTAGAAGGTTGCAGCACTTAGTGGATCAAAGGGATAAACATGAAGAATTTCTTGAGCATTATCATCTTCTCATTGTCTCCTCAGAATTATATATGGCTGAAGTTGCTCTACCTGGACTTGAATCCCATCTCTACTGTTAACTGTCCATTCACATACCCCCATGCATCACTTTGTTCATCTGTAAAATAAAGATGAAAGTAGAGAGTGCCTACCTAAGAGGTTTAGTCAGGACTGCATGAGGTATACACGCAAAGCTCTTGCTATAGAGCAAACCAGTCAACAAATGTTAGCTAACATTATTAACCTCATTGCTCAGTTTTTTAAGAGCAAATACAAAGAGGTTAAATATGTGGAAAGTATTAGAGCACATAGAAAGAATTTGACCCCAATACTTTCTGATCCCTGAAACTCATGTCCTTTAGCTTTACACAATGTTGTTTCTATTCTAGCTCTAGTTTCACAAATAACTTAAAAGTGCAAGTTTTATAAATTACTTAATGCTATGTCGTTTCCCAAGATAGAAATTGAATATGGTTATGGCTGACATTCCTTTTTTTAATGTTTTATTTATTCATTTTTAAGCAGAGATAGAGAGAGAGAGAGAGAGAGAGAGAGAGAGAGAGAGAGAGAGAGAGAGAGAGAGAATGAGAGAATGCACCAGGGCCACCACCTTGTGGGTCTGGCTTATGTGGGTCCTGGGGAATTGAACCCAGGGCCTTAGGCACTGGATGCAAGTGCCTTAACTGCTGAGCCATCTCTCCAGTCCCTGACATTCCTTTTGGTATGAGATTCTTATAGTTATGTGCCAGTTAGTCAAGTTATATGCATAAAAACTAGGCCTATTTTTTTTAATTTGGTGACTAAAATATTGTCTTCAAAATACATAAGTAATATGAAAGTATCAAAAAGTAAGTTATCAAAAATAAAGAAAAAAAGTAAGTTGTTAGTCCCATTCCCTTGGGGTAGCCACTAGTAAGTTAGGTGTCTTCTGCTTCTCACTGTCTATGTATTTAACACACATTTATAAAGTACTGTTAGGCTAAGCAATGTTGCTGGCCATTTACAAATGAGGAGGTTCTGTGATTGGTACAAGGAAGCCCAGCCAAGTACACAGCACAGCTGGCATTGGACTCCCATCTTCAGGCCCCAGAGTCAAACTTCTCCCCTCTAACAGTGCATATGGTATACATTCTTCTTACTGTTCCAGTTTTCTGTAGTAAATAATGAAAACTATGACTTCTTCCATATTTCCCTTACTGATAGATAGTGATTGCTTATAGTTCTTTTGTAATTAAGTAATCATATGAATATACCCTTATATTCTTATATGAATATTACTGTAGAACATATTTCTATATTTTCAGTGATTAGATCCAAATAAAACACATTTATGGGCTGGAGAGATGGTTCACCACTGCAAAGGCTAGTAACCCAGGTTGGATTCCCCATTACCCACATAAAGCCAGATGCACAAAATGGTATGCATCTGGAGTTCCTTTGCAGAAGCTACAAGTTCTGGTACACCCATTTTCTTTCTCTCTCTTCTTGGAAATAAATATATAAATAAGTAAATAAATAAAATTTAAATTAAATTATTTATTTAAAAAATAAATTAAAAAACACATTATGATCCCTATAAATGGCTAGGTGACTTACAAAGAGCTTACCAATGTGCTAGGGAGTATGTGCTTTTATACTAATAAGCCCTTCACTGTTTTTCTTATCATGTGAAGTAGGTACTGTGGTTGCCTTCATTTCATAGATAGTGAAAAGCACACAAGTGATAGAACAACAGGCTGTAACTCATACAGTCTGGCTCTAGGTTTCACTTCATTCTTTTTTTAATGTGTGGTATGATGTGTGTTATGTGTGTGTTGTATGCACATGCACGTGCTGATGTAGCTCTCTGTGGGTGCATGTAGCACCTCCTGGGCTAGCCTGCAGTGCCTGGAGGAGAACTTTAGGTGTCTTACTGATTCTGAAGCTTTCTATTCTTTGGGAGCCCCAGAGATTCTTCAGTCTGTGGTTACAGACATGTGTGGCCATGGCCAACTATTTATATAGGATCTGGAGAGTCAAGCTCACCTGGTCTCAGGCCCCTTCGGTCCTTTTACTTGTGCAGGGAGCATACTTAACCACTGAGCCATCTCTTCAGCCCCTAAGTGTCACATCTTAATCATGGATGTTAACCAAACTAGTTAGCACAATCACAGTTTATTTTCTTGGACTTTTTTATTTTTGTAATCTTGATTGATATTAATAGTCTGAGCTGACAGAAGGGTCTGAATTGGTACAAATGGAGCAACCTTAAGTGATAGCAAAGGAGCCATATTTAACTGAAACAGGAGACTTACTTAGTAAGTTTGGGATGACCAGACAGATTTCTTTTGTTAAGAACATTTTTTTAGGCAAGGGAAATAGTTTTGAAATATTGTTTTCCTATTCTGGTGATTGCTTGTGAGAAATTCACCTAATATTTCTCTAAAAGGTCTAGAGCTTTTGAGGTACTTATGAAATTATTTCACACATTTTATATAAAAAAATTTATTATATGATTTTCACTTAGCTATCATCACTATTATTAGTCCAGAATTGGATCACGAACTGAGCTAATAACCATAAGATCCCCATGTTGCTTGAGTGTTGAATCTAGATGCTGGAAAGAGGACATCAGGATCCAAGTGGGGAAGTAGAACAGAGTATTCCAGCCACAGATAATTGTGTTGTTTAAAAAATATCTTAGTGGGATAATTTTCTTAGTAAGCTCAGGCTGTTTATGCTTTCTGAATTTCTGAGCCATGGGATTTATAGAACTGGACATTGCCAATTAAGTCTGCCTAACTGTTGAAGATAGTGTGCTTGCTTTTCAGGGTGTCTTTCTGCCCATCACAAGACTGGAAACATACCTTCCATACTCTACTGACAATCATGGCCAAATGTGGTATCTGAACTGTTGGGGGCTTTGACCGTATATTAATGAATAATTATTTCAGAGATTTTACTATCTTTGGATGTAAATTATAAGCAAATTAGCTTCCTCTTCACACTGTTACAGGTGTGTGTATGAATGTGGTGGTGTGGGGGTGTAAAAATGCACATGTGTCTGTTTCCTGGAAGGGTGACAGCTTTGGAGAACAACTATGTAGGGACTGGCTTAGAGCATTGGTCTTTCTATCTTGGCTTCACACTTGAATTACCTGGGGAGATCTTAAAACTCCTGGTGCAGATTGGGGATGTGTCTTAATGGTAGAACACTTGCCTAGCATGTGTTCAATCCCCTGCATACTTCATGCACACTCACACACATAATAAAAGAAAACAAACAAAAAAGAACGAAAAAACCTCTTGACGCTCATGTCAAATCTCAAACTAATTAAATTAGACTCCCTGGGAAAGGAGACAGAACTGAGGGGATCCAGCCATTGGTGTTTTGTTTTTTGTTTTTTAAGCTTCTAGGCAATTACTGTGCAGGCAAGATTGGGAAGCTGGTTTAGAAGGAATATTCCTATTTTCATTCATAACTAGTGCTTTCATCTAATACCTATGTTCTGAAGTTGAAATGAATATTAAGAATGACTGTTGTGCCCAAAAGCTCCTTTCAAACTTTAGCATCAGAATCACGTTGAAGTCTTTTGAAAGAATGGATTGCATAACTTTTTTCCATTTTTTTTCTTTTGGGATAAGCTTGTTAGAATTCCCATTTTATAGAGGGGACTCAAGAGTCTAACATGTTCTCGTGTTATGGTGATATTGCTGGTAAAGGGAACTAATTTTGACAACTTCTGGACTCATGTCTTCCTTTAACATTTCTTTTGTTCTTTTATTCCAAAGGTGGCCAGTAACTGTCTTAAATATTGAACATTTAAAATATTAGTGTTATTGGCTGTGAGATGATTCAGGGGGTAAGAGCACCTGCCACCTAAGAATGAGGTCTTCTCAGGTCAGAGACCACCAAGTTCCACTCTCCAGAACCCAGAAAAGCTGGGCATGGTTATGTATGAATATTACCCTGGTCTGGGATCAGAAGTACTAGAGAATCTCTGTGGTCTGCTTATGAACAACTCTGGGCAGGGGGAAAGACCCTGCCTCAAGGAAATATACAGATTAGCAAAAAGAGAAGGACACATGTGCAAACAGCATATCACACAAACCACATATACCACACATGCATGTGTATGCATTCAGAAGTATGCATATCAGTGTTGGAAAATATACGGATTCTGAAAAAGGTTTCAGTATGAACCCCACATCCAAGTAGTCATCCATCTAATTAAAAACAATTTATTTATATAATAGCAAACTCTTCTTTATAAAAAATTGCTTCTCCCAAGTCCCTTCTAATGCACAACTGGAGACAAGAGGATAAATTGTTTCTGATATCCTGACATGCAACTTAAGATTTTCCATAGAAACAATTTTATGAATGTTTAGGTATAGGCAAAATTGTCCTGTTATAATCATTCTTTAGTAATACTGTAGATTCAAATGGGCTGGATTCTGGGAAATTAATTGCCATTTAAAGAATTAACTTTCTGAGTTTCAGAAAAACAACTTTTAAACAAACGCTTAGAACAAAACTTGTTCAGCAATGGCCTTTAATCGGAAAATTTGGTTCATTTTGTTTATAGTTATTTTACCCTTTAAATTTGGAGCAAATGTGGTAGAGAAAAAAATTTTCTTGCGTTCAGCTAACATTTATTAGGTGCCCATGATGCACCTGGCACTGTACTGTTGACTGGGGATATAAAGATGAAAAGACATCCTCACTCCTAGAGGAGCTCGTTTTCTAGGTGGCTAAATATTTTCTAAGCAAATAAGAAAATATTTACCAAGTTACTTACATGTGCAATAGTGAGAACCTGATGAAGGAGGCATCTGTTCTGCCATGGGGTAGAGCCAGTGGCTGATGAAGTTGTGTGCACATGTGCATGTGTGGGGAAAGGGTGTATTCCAGGTGGCAGAGTTGGAGAGAGATTGTTATGGAATGAAGCACAATGAGAGTTTCCTGACAGAAGAATAAGAAGACATTCTATGGTGAATACAGATTGGCATGAAGTCAGGGCACTCTCCATGCACTATGATGGAAGCTTATGAGCTTCCTTCCCATGCTGTTAAAGCCTTCTCCTAGAGAAGAAATGAAAGGTTACACTATCTTAGTATGAGTTGTATTTCTACATTGTCCCACTGTTCATTTCAAGTTGTATTTCTATATTGTCCCATTGTTCATTTCAAGAACTTTCTTATCCTGTCCATATTTCTTATAAAAGTATGTTTGTGTGTGTCCATTCATGTACACCTGTCACAACACCTGTGTGGAGGTCAAAGGATAATTTGAGGTGTCAGTTCTCCCCTTCCACATTCTTGTTTGGCTACTGAAAAGACCAATAGCTGACCCACCAACTTTAGCAGTCTCTTGGCTCCACTTCGCATTGTTATTATTATTGGTATTACAGAGGCATGCACCACATTGCCTCCAACTTTATGTGGGTGCTGGGCACTGAACAGCCTTGTGGAGCAAGAGCCATCTCCCCAGCCCCTTCTGCCCATGTTTCTCAACAAAATATGAATGCTTTTAAAATGTCTTAAATCAAGTAGATTATGACTGTATTCTACGAAGCCCCTCTGATGTTGACTGGGATGAGCTAATAGAAAAGGCACCTTGATTTGCCCATTATCCAGCCTCTTCCTTGTGCATATTGGACACATCAAAGAAGATACAGGAAACAATAGAATTATTTAAAGCCAGATAATCTAGAGTAGGTGATATGGCACAGTGATAGAGTACTTACCTACCTGACCTATGTAAGGTTCTAGGCTTGATCCCCAGGACTACAAAAGAGGGAAAGAAATCAGTGGAATTTCTATACATTTGGTAGGTTAAGAGCTTTATTGTAGGTAGCCAGTTTTCCGTTGCTGTCCAAAGAGTAGATGTTCTCAGATTGGCAGCTTAGGAAGGGACTTCAGATAAACATTGATGTGAGTCTGGAAATAAAGGCAAATATATAGTTCAGTCTCTTGCAGTCATCTTCTATTAGAGAACTAAATGAGTGCTCCCTTATGTCACAGGCCATGATGTGTAAGCCAAAGACTCTACCTCTTGAGACCAGCACAATGGGCTTGAGCTTCAACATCAATTTTGGAATGGACACATATATGAACTATTCCACCTGGGAAGAGCCTTGTGTGCACTGGTGGGTAGAGTGCTAGTGTCTTGGTCCCAGCTGTGCCACTTGGCCTTGTGTTGAACATCTCCAAGGTATACTTTCTTCTTATGAGAAGTGAGTTTGGGGTGGAGGGTGGTGAGAGTGGGGGCGTTTTAAGGCCAGGCCAATCTTGAATTTAGGAAGTTCCAAGTTGAATGTAGTTCATGTTGAGGGAAGAAACTCAGAACAGGAGCCTAAAGTGAGAGAGAGAGAGAGAGAGAGAGAGAGAGAGAGAGAGAGAGAGAGAGAGAGAGAGAGAGAGAGACAGTCCAGCTGCAGATCCAGCTTGTCTGCCAGTGGTCTCAAAGGGCCTTTCTGTAAATTGGCACCAGGGGATATTACCTTCAGAATGAGATTAGGTGTGCGAAAGGTCAAGGCATAATTCTGAGAACTAAATTTTTTCATCCCAAAATAGGAAAAGCATTCTGTCAGATGGTGAAAGATGCACAACACACAGGGAAGTGGCTTAACAAGCCACAGGAAACTTTTACACATTAAGTTTCTTGGGGCTGGGGGGAACATACCTTAGTAGATAAAGTGCTTACTGCTCAATCTGGAATAACCAATTTTGATCCCCAGACCTTAAAAGAAAAGCCACTGGCTGGACTGGATAGATGGCTCAGTGGTTAAAGGCATTTCCTTGCAAAGCCTGATGGCCCAGGTTCAATTTCCTAATACTCACATAATGCCAAATGCACAAAGTGGCACATGTATCTGGATTTCCTCTGTAGTACCAAGAGGCCCTGGTGTGTCCACTCTGTATCATAAATAAATTAAATATTTAAAACTTTAACAAACTTTAAACAAAGAAAGAATGGCAGAGCTAGAATCTAGAGTGAAGAAAGCCTGCATCAAATGAAATGGACAGGCAAGGACCAGTCCAGAAGTTATCCTTGATCTGTGCCCATGTGCTATGGTATACTCATGCCTACATTCACAAGAACACACACAAATGAATAAACGGTTTTTAAATGATGTGATCAAAATGTTATTCTTGTAACCAGTAAGACTAAGAGATTGTTTAGCAAGTTTTTTGTTTTGCTTTTGACCATGAACAAAACAGATGTAATGATGTTTCAGCCAGATACAGCAAGACTTAGTAAGAGTCTTCAAGTGTTTCTCAGCTAACTTTACTTTTTTTGATATAACTTATTCACAAACGTTGTCTTTGCACTAATTAATCACTTGGATTCTCTTATCACTTTTGAGTAGTCATTAAGATTAAGGCTTTCCTATTGCTGCTGTGATCCTCTGCCTTTGCTGACTTATCAAGCCCTGGGCTAAAGCTGTCCATTGGCTCTACAGCGAGACAGTGCACACCTTGGTTGGAAGTGACTTTTGTTAAGGAAATATGCCTAGGGTAAAAATGATGTTATCTCCTATAAAACATTGCCCTTTCCTCTACCATCATGGACTCCTTCCCTTCCAGTGGGTGCATGTTTACAGGCTAATCTTGAAGCTGTTTTATTTGCGGTTTTCCTGCTGTCCACTGGGGAGCCCATGCTCCTTTCATTTTTATTCTTCAGCACCAGTGCTTTTGAACACAGAACCCCCATCTTCCCCACCCAAACTGCACATTCCAACCTCCTGATCTCATGGTACCAGGCATATCTCCCCTGCCAGGCCTTCAGGCCACCTGCTGACTCTTGCAGAACAGACAGCAACATAAACTTAGCTGTGAAGAGCAGGGCACAGTCTGTATATTTTTAAGAGCAGGAATCCAGGTCTCATTTAAAGGCTGTGTTTACTTAATCGCTCCCTGAAAATTGAACAAAACATTTATTGTTGCTCTTGTTTCTTGACAATTTTATTTTCTCTGCACTGATGTATAGAATCTCAGATACTAGAATGGAAAAGATGTATTAGATCATGTCTAGTCTGTTCCCACTGGTCACAATCCCTTTTTCCCACAGTTGCTCCTCTTGTACTTTTCTCCCCTAGTCTTCTCAAGAATTTATTTTCTCCATTTCTCCTGGGGCACAATTTCTTAGTTTGTCCATGGAAGAATTTATATAGTTATTCATATTCTCTTTTTCAGCTTAAAATTCCTGGTAAGCAGTCATTCTTCTTCCCAGGTCAAGAATTTCTAGATGGTAGTTTTTCCCTTTCCATCTATTGAATTCAGAGCTTGTTTTTCTGCTTTGCTTTCTCTCTTCATCCGACATCCCTGAAGCCCATTAATCATTTTTTTTACTGCACTGAAAACTCCTTTGCTTATTCCCATATCAAGAACCCAAAGGTCCCTGGGTGCTATAGGAAGCCTCCCAAATCTCTCTCTTTGTCTCTCTCTCTCTCTCTCTCTCTCTCTCTCTCTCTCTCTCTCTTTCTCTTTTCTCCTCCCCTCATTTCTTAACTAGAAACTATTTTCAAAAATTGTTTCTAAGTTCTAATTTGAAGAACTAAGTCATTTAAAGGCGGATAGATAGATTGGGGTCTGTTACTTGAATGGCATTTTTCATATCCCAGAGCTACAGATCTTTTTGATCTCCCCCTGGTGCCTGGATCAGATTCAACACTGGACTGTAGAACTATGATGCAGTTTTATATTTTAGAGCTGTCATCTTATTAGTAGAGAGATGTTGCAGTCAGCTTTCTAGTTGCTGCGCAGAAAGAACCCAAACAAAAGCGGCTTATGGAGGAATGGGTTTATTTGGCTTATGGACTCGAGGGGAGACTCCATTCTGGTAGGGAAAACGATGGCATGAGCAGAGGGCTGGACATCACCTCTGCCACAGCACTGCAAACAGCGGCAGGAAGGTGTGCCAAACTCTGGCAAGGGAAAGCTGGCTTATAACCCCATAAGCCTGCCCCCAACAACACAGCTTCATCGAGGTTGTAAAACCCAAACTGCCATCAGCTGAGGATTGATCTATCAGAACACATTCAATTGTTTGTGGGGGATACCTGTATCAAACCATGACAGTCCGCCCCTGGCCCCCACAAACTAATAATCTCACAAGATATAAACACAATATGTTCAGCTCAACTCTTAAGTCCCCGCAGCTTTCAACTGAGCCATAATACCAAAAATAAACCCATAATGGCACAGAACATTCACAATGCAAAACATGAGGCACAGCAAAAACAGATTGACCAATACAATACAAGATTCAAAAAAACAGGGCACCATCAATCTCTAACTCCAAGCTCAATG
>PVHP010005718.1:0-64178 GCA_004024765.1 Zapus hudsonius
TTTAATGTTGTGAGCTTAGGGGTCCTTGTGTCGAAAATTATTTATTCTCTTGACTGGCTTCCTGTGCTGCCAACTTTAGCATCTTATCAGCTGCTGCACTGAGATGGGTTTAAATGACCTTGAATGACCACATAACCCAAAGAAAGATGAAAAGAGGAATGGAAAGAAACACCTGTCTGGAAACCATGAGCAGATGATACTGGTTACCTGTAGGAGAGTGGACCTCCTCCCCACACTTCCATATCAGGGGTGAAGTGGGGGTAGAGACAAAGGCAGAAAGAAAAATTAAATTATGATATTTACAGGAAAATAGGTGGAACTGGAAATTATTCTAGTAAGCAAAGTATCCCAGATCCAGAAAGACAAAAGCTGCATGTTTTCTCTCATATGTGGATTCTAGATGTTAATTTTGATATAAGTATATATATATATATATGTGTGTAGGGGATATGGATCATTAACTTTAAAAGGGAACTAGAGGAGGGGAGAAATGCAAGGGAATGTTGAAGAAGGGGAAATGCTTGTCACATGAAAGCCCCAGGGAGGTTATTGGGGAACAAAGAGGACAGCAGGAATGGGGCAGGGAAATGGGGGAGGGGAGGGAGAAGATAAAAAACAAAATATCTATGAAAATACCTTCATGCACGTTATTGCACTGAGTGCTAATGCTTAAAAACTAATAAAATTGGGGGGGGGGGGTTGAAGAATAAGGCTAAGGCATAACTTTTGCTATAGTAAGCTCTTCTCTGAGGTTTCGTTTATTTGTAGGGAGGCTCTACAGCCATATCATACAAATCAGAACTTACATTTTTGCCGGTTGAAATACGTCCTGTCTTGTGGAGTTGCTGGAAGAAAATACTATAAACTAAGTAGCCTGTAAGCAATAGTTATTTCTCACAGTTCCAGAGGCTAAAGAGTCGCAGATCCAGGAAGTGATGGATTCAGTGACTGATGAGGGCTGCTTTCTGGTTCAAAGATGGCGCCTTCTCGCTGAGTCCTCACATGGTGGAAAAAGGTAAAGCGACTCTCTGAGGCCTTTTTCAAATGTTTGTTTAGTTTTTGGTTTTTGAGATAGGGTCTCACTCTTGCCTGGGCTGACCTAGAATTCACTATGCAGTCTCAGGCTCACCTCAAGCTCACAGCAATCTTCCTACCTCTGCCTCCTGAATGCTGGGATAAAGGTATCATGCCGGGCTTGAGGCCTTTGTTATAATAACTCATCTCATTCAAGAGAACTCTGCTATCAAGCCCTAATCATTTCTCAAAAGGCCTCATCTGCTTATATTACCGTGAGGGAGGCTGGGGTGGAAGAGCACTGGGGACTGGGGAGATGGCTCAGTCAGTAAAGTGCTTGCTTGGCAAGCATGAGGACCTTGATTCAGATCCCCAGCACCCATGTAAAAGCTGGGCCTGGTGGCACATGCCTGTAGTCCCAGAGCCAGGGAGGTGGAGACAGGAGAATCCCTGGCGTTCATTGGCTAATGGGTCTACCCAAATCAGTAAGAGACCCTGCTTTGGCTCCAGTCTGTCTTGCAAAGTATTCTGAAAAGCTGTCAGATCTGTGTGAAATCTGGCCTGTGCAAATGGTTCAGAGGATAAAGTGATTTCTGTGCAAGCGTGAGTACCTGAGTTCAGATCCCACATAAAAGTGGGACATGGAAGCTCATGAGACAGCTATCATGCACAGAGCGAGAAATAACAAAGAGTGACCAACCCCCATTGTCCTCTCTCTCTCTCTCTCTCTCACACGCACACACAACACACACACACACACACACACACACACACACACACACACACACACCACTTCAGCCTTTTCCTTCTCCCAGTATGAGATATTCCTGGGCAAAGTTCAACTCCTTGGGCTCAATTGTTTCAATAGCCCAAAGGAGGAGTATGAGAATTTTCTTTAGAATATCTTCATTCTTGCCGGGATAATTACAGTCTTCCTTAAGCCAGCAGAGTCACTATGTACTATAGTATCTAGAAGACAAAAAAGAGAGAGAGAGAGAGAGAGAGAGAGAGGGAGAGAGAAAATATAGTATAAACGGTGGCCCTGTAGGTCTTGTTTGCATAGGGAACAGATGAGCAAGGGTTTTATACTCCCTTGCCTCCTTGAGGACGTCACATACCTAAGTAATTCACACCATTCTTCTTGGTATTTGTAGAGAAGGGGTCATGTTTACCTGTCACAGGGCTCCTCACTCCACTCCAATCACTGTCTGGTCAACTCTGTTGAATGTCCATGGTACAGTTCCATCACTGGTCATAGACTACATCTCATCCTGTGGGGAAGGTACCTAGAGTATGTCTCTTGGGAAAACATTGCATGCAATCATTCAAAAATTTCCTGCCACTGTGCAGATTTTGGTAATAAGCACTGTGCATCTGTGGATTACTTAGGGAGTCATTGTGCACATCAACTCCCTGTTTATCCACAGAGCTGTGTGGACAGAATCTTGGGACAGTGGTGAGCTGACAAGAAGAATTCTTGGGAGGCAATTTCAGTGAATAGCTTGTTTATTAGGTGGAAAAAGGTTGTTTTATTTAGAAGGAGAAGGAGAGGCAGGGGCATAAGCGGCAAGGGGATTGTCAGGGGCAGGGTGGCCTGTGGATGTTTCATGAAAGGATTGTTAGGGGCCAGCTGCATAGATAAGCTAGAGGGACTTTTTTGGTTGCCAGGGCCTTGTTATCACCTTATAGCTGAATTATGTGAACTTCAATAAACTCAGGCCTTGAAGTGTCTGGACTTATCAGGGTTTGCGGGGCCCACTAGGTGGCTGGAGGTTGGGGAGGGAAGGAGACAGCCAAACTGCAGCTGGTCTCAGGATGAGATAATTAGGGTTTCAGGCCAGTTTCAACTTTCCTTTAACCCTGTGTCCTCCATGACTCTCAGCAGTGTCCCACAAGGCACCACAGAGAACAGCACTGCCCTTAATCAAGCTTGGGGTGGCTAGCCAGCTGCTCCAACACTAACGCTTTGCTAGATTCCTGTGTTTGTCTGGGTAAACTGAGTTACCAAAGGTCGACAATTGAAAATGGCTATGTTGCCATAATGTGACTGTAAAAGGAATCCTCCAGAAATTTAATTCATTTGATTCGTGAAAGCATTGTCTAGTAGATACGTGGCATAGAATATACACTCCGGGGTCTCAGTGGGGATCACGACCCTCAGCTCCGCCAGGATAGGCAGCATGATACTCAACCTTCAGCCCACAGTGCTTAGAGCTGCATGGTGAGTGAGCACAGGGGGCACTCGACTTCCCAGAAGAGCAGATGCTTGAACTCTCTTGGAAGATGGACAGAAGTTTGCCAAGGGAGGAAGGGCATTTCAGGCTAAGAGACTCACCCAGCTCTACAACTTATTAACTACATGGCTTCAGGGAGCACGCTGAATATCAGAGCTCCCTGGTCTGTAGAATGGGAATCCTAGCTACTTCAGAGGAGGTAGTGAGGATTAAGCGAGTTCACCTGTGGGTAGCACCCAGAGTAATGCCTGGCATCTCCAAGCAAAGGCCCCAAAGCAGGAGGGAACCATGCACACCCAGGAATGAAAAGTGCCTGAAGTGAAGAGACAGAGCAGTCTGTGGAAGAGGGTGAAGCCTGCTGCAGATGTAGACAGAGAGGACCTGAGCAGCACCTTGAACCAATGAAGGGATTTAGACTTCACCTTGAAGGAGCTGGAAGGGCAGTGGAACATGGTGAGCAGAGTAGCTGATGGGGTTTCCCATAGAAAGATCCTAAAGTGTTGCATAGTAGAACCCGAGCAGCACTGGCAGAGGGAACCCAGGAGACTTGTGGGGACAGAGCTCGGAAGTCTTGGTGGCGGGCAAGGGATGACACGGTCTTTGGAGATTCCTGCTGGAAGGTCAGAAACAGAAAGCTGGTCCCAGAGTACCTCCCTACCTAAGTTCCAGTCCCTTAGCCCTGTGTAGTTCCCAGCACACACCAGGATGTTGAGCTCTTGGATTCTAACTTCATGCTTGGATTTGAAAAACGCTCCAGGGCTGAGGAGATGGCTCAGTGGTTTAGACACTTGCCTGCAAAGACTAACAACCTGGGCTTGATTCCACAGTACCCACATAAAGCCACATGCACAAAATGGTGCATGTGTCCTGAGTTCGTTTGCAGCAGCTGGAGGCCCTGGCACACCCATTATCTCTCCCTCCCTCCCTCTCTCCCCCTCTCATCTCTCTTCTATCTCTCTGCTTGCAAATAAATAAAAATATTTAAAACAACACTCCATTGTGCAGAGTGGAGATAGAATAGTTTTTGTATTTTTATTTATTTAAAATAGTATGCATTTGGGTCTGGAGAGATGGTTTAGAGGATAAGGTGGTTGCCTCCAGAGCCAAAGGACATGGGTTCAATTCCCCAGTACCCATGAAAGCCAGATGCATAAAGTGGCACATGCATTTGGAGTTCATTTGCAGTGGTTAGAGGCCCTGCCATGTCCTCTCTCTCTCTCTCTCTCTCTCTCTCTCTCTCTCTCTCTCTCTCTCTTCCCCTTCTCTCTCTGTGTCTGTCTGAATCTCTCCGCTTATAAATAAATAAATAATTTAAAAAATACTATGTATTTAGATTTAATCAAACCAAGAGGAAAATGAGCAGCTCTAAAGATTAATACAACCTTACACTATCACTTGTAGCGTAGCAGTAACAAAATGAAGAAGGTAACAAAAGAAGAAAGCAACTAGAGAGCCCTCGGTACTCATAGTCAAACACCTTCTACTTTGAGGCATGGACATACACCACGTTCATGTTCATTGATTCCAGAAGGTGCTCTTAGTTCCTGGAAGATGAGAGAGACCGACCTTGAAATAACCTCACACGAGCATTTAATGCTTCATGTGGAAAACCAAAGGAAACACACAGAGGGTGGAGAGGGTGGAAGGAAGAAAAGTGGGATCACTCTAGAGAAGAAATTTCCACCAGAACGTCCCACAGTGGAACAGGTTACTGCACAAAGAAATGGCAAGTTGATCAGAGGAGTATTAAACAGTGTACGACCAGCTCCAGACCTACGTGGCCTCTGAAGTCTTCTCCAGTAGAAGACATCTGAGATTCTGTGAGCATGCAAAAAAAAGGAGAAATCTTAAAGCATTTATCACCTGTCTATTTATCTATCCATCTTGTCTGTCCGTGTATAGTGTGTGCATGTGTGCGTGGTATTACCGTGTGTTGTGTGCAGCATGTGGTGTGTGTAGTGTATGTAGGTGTGCATAGAGATGGTTGTGCCCTGTGCACATGTGTGCAGGAGCCAGAGGAGAATGCTGGGTGTCTTCTATCACTCTTCCTTTTCTGCTTTACTTTCTTGAGACGGAGTCTCTCACTGAACCTGGAGCTGTTGTTTTTCAGTGACTCATGGCTGACCAGTGAGTCTTACAGATCCCCTCTTTTCTTCACCGTACACAGGACTCGAATTACTGTGTGCTAGGAAATTGAACTTGGGGCTAATGAGACTCCTCAAGCCTTCATGCATATGTGGCAAGCACCCTTTCTGGCAAAGCCGTCTCCCCAGGCCCTTAAAGGATCTGTATTCTTTTTAAAAAAAAGTATTCATTTATTTCTAAGGAGAGAGAGAGCGAGAATGGACATGCCAGGGCTTCTAGCTGCTGCAAATGAACTTCGGATGCATGCACCACTGTGTGCATCTGGCTTTACATGGGTACTGGGCCATTGAACCCAGGCTGTTAGGTTTTGCAGGCAAGCACCTTAACCATCTCTCCATCCTGAGCATCTATATTCTTGACTTGCATATTGCTTGCAGCATTTTGATCACCTGCTAGGTTGTGTGCTAGACAGCAATCAAATGACCTTGATTCTGACCTGGATATGCTTAGTCTAGAAGGATCTAAAAGGTCGTAACAAATGCAACAGTATATGTGTTATGTTACTGTTATTCTGGTTAAACCTAGATGTTAGTGTTTGCTAGGGTTGACATAGGAATGATAGTTCACTATGCCTAGTTGACATTTGGAAGGTCCTGAGAAACACATAGCATGTGCCAGCTAACCTCTGTTGGAGGAAGGAATAGCCGTTTCCAAACCCAGGCACAGGGCTGAGCAACAGGGTGAGGGATATGCGAGGAAAAGTCCTGCTTTGGGTCAACATTTTTGGTTTCTGTGTATCACATACAGTCCATGTATAAAAACCAAGTCAGCGGTCTTAGAAAGACACTGATTTTCACTAGCACACCAGCTGTGAGCTTTAGATGAGGTGGACAGAGGAAATGGAAGCAGCCAGATGTTCTCATTTCCTTACAAGTCCAAGCAGGTCCCATCTGGATTTCAGCTGCTGTGTAAGACTTGGATAACCATCCTTACAGAACCCATTCAGCTGCAGCGGTGGAGGCCGGAGAGGTCAGCAGCTGCTCGCTCATCTCTTGCTGGAACCTGGTGCCAGAACCCTCCACTCCCTAAGCTGAAGTCTGGGTTTCTGGCAGGAGATCTGTCACATGACTCTCAAGTTCCCCAATTCCAGCCTGCTTGGCGTCTGTATCCTCACCCAGTGCCCTCTCTGAACTCTATGCCCTGGGCTTAATGGACAGGCCTGATCACCACAGTGCCCTATCTGCTTGGTCTTCTCTCACAACACAACTTACTTTCTCTCACTGGTGCTTTGGGGGAGAACTATTGACTTACATGGAGAGGATGTTGGGGGAAATGAGAAGTGAGAACTCTCTCTCTCTCTCCTCTCTCGCTTCTCTCTCTCTCTTCTCTCTTTCTCTCTCCTCTCTCTCTCTCCTCCCTTGTCTCTGCTTCTCCCTCTGTCCAGGCTGCTAAGAGCCACAGTACTGGTACAGGTGTCCTCCTGGGGAAGGACTGCACCCCCAAGACCTGTTCCCACCAGCTTCAGCTCCAACACCAACCTGCAGAGGGAGCCCGCGGGTTCTCTGTTGCTCTTTCTGCCTGTTTCCCACACCCAGAAGCTGACAACCCTCTTCCTTCCTGGCTGGCCCATTCTGCTGACCTCAGACTTCACCACACCTCTCTCATCTTCCCAGCTGCTTGCTGTCTATCTTCCTCAGAGCCCTCCCTGACCCCTGGACACCTAGGCTGGGATCTGGAATCAAATAGTGCCTTCCTCCTTTTCAGGTTGAGTCTGTGCGTCCTGGCTTTCCCTGGAGGAGGCTCCATCTGCATTCAGATCAGGTGACTTCCCACCTGGCTTCAGCCTCCAGGCTCTCTCTGCTGGCTTGGGTTGAGGCAGAATGCTAAAAGAAACATTCCCGTGTCACTACCCACTCTCAGCAAGGCTGTATTCCACCTGGACAACGCCCACAGGCAGAACTCTCTAGTTCAATTCAGCAGCAAGAAGAAAGATTAGAACAGTTACTACTGGTGGGATTCCATGGAGCTGGATTATGTGCTTAACCTGCGTGACTCTGCTCAGACCATTTGGAACAAAGGCTTTTCCTCATCATCCATGCCTCTCAGTCAGTCTCCTCCCTCAATGCTGTCTTCCACACAGCATTTCCTCTTTGATTCCTTGCCGCTTCTCTCCTTGTGATTTTGGCCATTCTGGCTTCCACTGGGGTGACCTGTCTGTCACCACTAGATGGTAAGCCCTGTGAGGACAGGGATTTAATGATGAAGACCATCCTGTTGTCAAAGTTCACACTTTTTGTTTTGCCTTTTTATTATTCTTTCTTTTGAGATGGGGTCTCACTCTGTAGGCTTTGCTGGCCTGGTACTCATTCTGTGGCCCAAGATAGCCTGGAACTCACAGCAATCCTCCTGCATCAGCCTCTAGAGTGCTGGGATAGCAGGGATGTACCACCATGCCCACCGAAAATCTGTGCTCTGTGCCCAGGTTTGTTGAATTACTGAACCACCATCTGCTGAGCAGAATCAATGGGAACAAGACCGATCCATGGAACACGAATATTATTTTTCCAGCAATTTCCTTTGTCTTACTTCATCTAACAAAATTTGTGGTGTATGAAACCTTATAAAGAAGAGAGGTTCCTTTAGCTTACAGTTTGAGAGGCTAAAAATCCAAAATCAAGCACTTTTGGTGGTGGTAGTGCGAGGGGTCAAGATAGGGCTTTGATATGTATCCCAGGCTATCTTTGTGCTCACTGGGTGGTAGCCCAGGCTGGCCTCAAACTTGCAGCAGTGCTCTGGAGTGCGGGAGTGCTGGGATTTATAAGCATGAGTTACCACACCAGGCTAGGCAGCCCATCTGTTTGGCCTCTGGTGAGGGTCTCTGGCCACCTCATAACGTGGCTGCAAAGACAAAGGGAGTTCACAGAGTGGGAACAACAGAAAGAGAGCGGGGGGGGGGCAGGTTTGCTCTTTGTATTACAACCCATTCTCCTGGGAATTCTTTTGAGACCCAGTCCCTTCTACCACACTTTACTGAGGATGGAGCCCACTCCACCCCCTCCCCCACCGCTGCACCCAATGACCCATGACTTTTCACCTCAGCACTTCTCACTGGGAACCATGGTTCTTGCTCTGAAACTTTGGGGGACGCAGTCAACCATATCCAACTGTAACTCCTTCCTTGATGGTGTTGTTGATTCTGCCCACATGGATTTCATTTCGCATCCACCTTCTTGTCCTAAAGCATGAAAACCATGAAGCACCCTGACACACTCCCAAGTGCATTGATTGCTCCCAGGGATTCACCCTGGTCCTCGTGAGAGCTTCTTTCTTTTCTGAAGACTTTTTAATCATCTGTTCTAAAATTTATCTCGGAGTTGCTTCCAATAGCAGTTTCTGAAATGGACCCTTGAAAATCTTGGATGCACCTCCTTGGTCTGGTTTGCCTTCATCTATGGTCCCAACTGGGCCTTTCATTCAGATGTTGGCACTAGGAGAACCCTCAGACACCCTTCACAGTGATCCCTTGGGACAGTGGGAACAGCTCTGTGTTTGAGATAGCATGAGAATCCAGAGTGGGGTCTGCAGATGCAGAAGGGGCAACTACAATTATTCTAATTACTTGAACAGATCAACTCTCCGTGGGGTTTCTATCTTCTCAATAATTCTGGCCTGGTTCCCACTCTTGTTAATGAAATGACTTGGAGATACAGATGTGGGAGTTGGTCTTGTTTATCAGTCACCCCACCATGCATGACCACAGTCAGCAGAAAGAGATTTCCCTGGGATGTCGAAGGCTGACCAGTCGCGTGGACATTTCTATGCAGGTCAAGTTTCTGAATACTATCAGCAATTTAGTAAAAGTGCAAGGCAAACACACAGCACCATCGCCGGGAACAGACTAAATTATGACCCATGGCCTTCTCCTGATAGCTGGGCCATTTGGGTTATCTCTATCCCAGAACATGGCTTAGGGGATTGGCTTGGAAGTCAGTCCTTCTTACAAGCTTACTTTCTAACTCAAATGAGGAGTTGGGAAGAGGAAATCATTTTCTAACAATAAGTTGTTTCCTCTCTGGATTGCTTCCTGTTAGAATTTTCATAGTTCCTCTCTTCTCCAGCCACACACACTCCTCAGCTCAGCTCTTCTTCAACTTTGTAAAATACATGTAAGTAGCTTTTCTTATTAATGAGTTACTGGGTCTGCTTTTTTTTATTATAAACTGATTCTTAATCAGCATGCTTTTAAAAACCTTTTTAACCTCTCTTTTTTCTCATATTTTTGTTTTTCCTATATATAAATTATGCCCTATTCTGCACTAGCCTCGAGGAGCAAGACCTATAAATTATGTCTCAGTTCATATGGATTCCAGGCTTTTTCAGAGGCTCCTCCACATCACCTCCCTACTCACTTCTCCCGTCTCTCTTCTCAGCTGACCACAACTTGATCTACCAACAGTGAGTGCCTCTACCCCATCCTCAACCCCATCAGCCTTTCCTCTGCATAAACACTAAGGAGTGTAAAAACTGTGTTCTACTGTAAGCACTGCATCTGAGAAAAAAACCCTGAATCTCCCATCAGCATTGCTGTTTCTCAGCTCTTCCCATTGGGGATCTGAGCTTTACCATGGTCCCCTCAGCCTTAATTTCCCATTCTGGTCTCTTTGAGACTTAAATTCCTTACCTCCTCCCTCTGTTTCCCCTTACTCTCTTCTGTGTTGACTGTAGGTAGACTTTTCTCAAGGGTCCCTGGAGTGGTCACAAGTTTGATGCATTTATGGGTAGCTACGACATATACTCACAGCCAGGTTAGAATAGGTGGGGGCTGTACTGGGCAGAATCCTGCATTCCCATACCCTCAGCTATTTAACAAGTCTCTGTGCTGATAGAGAAATGACCAGATGCAGGCTCGCCTTCCCTTCTCTCCCCTCCGGAGGATTGGTGGGAGGGAAAGTTTGGTCCCTTCTATACTTTGGCCACAGCTTGAAGTTCAGAGTAGGGGTGTTGCCTGGCATGAAGTCAAGAAACGATGGAGGGGGGAGAGAGGGAGAGTGATGCTAGTATCCGGATCCTTTCTGAAAACTTGACTCATGAAAATGTGGGAATTCATAGAGACACTGAGGGCAAAGATGCTGTTCAGCTCCATGGGTAGCTTCTGGCTTTTAAATGCAAAAGGAAACTTTGGGAGTGGTGTGTACCCACCTCTAATCCCTTTTGTAATCAAGTTGGAATTCCAAGGTTTCAAGTCCAATAATGAAAGTCTTTTGGCAGAAATCCTTAAGTGGTCCATTATTTCTGCGAGTGACACACCTCCGTTGCTGTCACACTGGATTCTGTCCTGCTCAGACCCTGGAATGCCAGCAGGTGAACATCCCCATTTCTGGAAGTTTTGAGGTTCCTAGTCTCATCCACCTTCTTAGAAATCTTTCCATAGTTCTTGAAAGCCGAGGCCCCATTCTGCTTTCTAGATTCCCAGGAGGAAGATGGCAATGACCACCTCAGGCAGGGAGTGGCCTCATTGAGTAGTGAGCCACCTTTGCATAAGCCACCTTTGTAGTGAGCTACCTTTGTAGTAGGTCACCTTTGTAGTAGGTCACCTTTGTAGTAAGTCACCTTTGTAACAAGTCACCTTTGTAGTAAGTCACGTTTTTAATAAGCCACCTTTGTAGTAAGTCACCTTTGTAGTAAGCCACCTTTGTAGTAAGCCACCTTCCTTTGTAGCAAGTCACCTTTGTAGTAGGTCACCTTTATAGTAAGTCCCCTTTGTAGTAAGCTACCTTTGTAGTAAGTCACCTTTTAGTAAGTCACCTTTGTAGTAAGTCACCTTTGCAGCCCCCCTGTGCCCCCACCAGGAACAGTTAAACAAGCACAGCCTAGGATCTCTGGTGAAATGGTTTCCTGGGTTGCTTGTGTCCTGGACATCATGTGGTCCTCCCATGTGAAGGAGAGCGTCCCTACTTTCACAGGGAGTCTGTTTGGCTCCCTACCAGCTTACAGTTCTCTGGTGGCATTATGTCCACTCTGCTTATGGTTTTGAAAAGTGATGTGTTGATGCTCAAAATCCATGCATGGGTATAATGATCAGATAGGCACACATACAGGCATGGTGTTTTGACCAACCCTGGACCACATAATGATGATATGTACAGTATTCTTAGGTATGAAGTTCACTATGATGCTTGGAAGGTGAAGACATTGCCTAATGATGCTCTTAGAACAAAGACCGTTATTAACATCTAACATCTAATGGGCTGGGGAGATGGCTCAGCAGGTAAGAGCACTTTCCAGGCAAGCACGAGGGCCTGAGGGTTCCCGAGTTCTACCCCAGAATCCATGTATAATGATAGGCATGGCCCTGCACACCTGTAACTCCAGTTCTGTGGAAAGCGGACACTAGAGGGTCTCGGGCTCACTGGTCAGCCAGTCTCGTTGCAAATAGCAGCTCCTGGGTTCAGTGAGAGACTCCAGTACAAGGAAAGAACTTGGAGGAGCGATTTTAAAAAAGGAAAAACAACATTCTTCTCCACACATGTGTGCTCAGGGTGTGCACACGAGTACTCCACATACTCATACCATATTACCAACATTATACCATACTATATACTATACTATTCTATTCTATAATGTACTCTACTCTACTCTACTATATATACTATACTATACTATACTATCACTATACTATACTATTACTATATCATACTATACTATATTATACTATACTATTCTATTCTATACTATACTATATACTATACTATACTTTACTATGCTATGCTATAATATACTATACTATTCTATACTCTACTATACTATACTCTATTATACTATACTATTCTATGCTATGCTATGTGATGCTATGCTATATACTATTCTATACTATACTATACTTTACTGTACTATACTACACTTTACTATACTATACTTATACTATACTATACTGCACTACACTTTGCAATACTATATACTTTACTGTAATATACTATACTTTACTATACTATATACTTTACTATATTATACTATACTATACTATACTACTACACACACACAACAAAAAAGAAACACACCCCAGCCTATACATATGCATATAAATACATGTACATACACTTTTACTAATATAAAGAGCACAAATAAAAATAATATGCCCAATGTTCTTTACTGTGAATTTCATGTAGCAAAAATAAAACTCAAAAAATGCTTTTATTGATTTTTTTTTTGGCTGGATGTTTTTGTCCATGGTCACCTAATGATTGTCACTGATGAATAAGTAACTCTGTTGTGACTGTTCTCTGGTAGCAAATTCATGAAAGCACACAGTGACAGTGTGTTGAAATATTTCTTAGTTGTCAATGACATGATCAACTTCTTTGTTGTATTGGATACTAGTTTGAATCTGGGAGGAGCATTTCCCCAATCTTTTGTGCTATGCATAATGCCATGTCTCTGGACATGACACAGGATAAGTTTAATTCTGCGTCTTTAACATTTTTCCATTTCTTAAACATAGAAAACAAAAAGGAGATACTAAGGCTATAGAGATTTCTCAGTAGTTAAGGTGCTTGCCTGCAAAACCTGATCATCCAAGTTCGATTCCCCAGTACCCACATAAAGCCAGGTGCACAAAGTGGTGCATACATCTGGAGTTCATTTGCAGCAGGTAGAGGCCCTAGTGCACCCAATCTCTCTCTCTTTCTCTCTCCCTTCCCTCTCTCTCCCCTCGCAAATAAATAAAAATATATTTTATATTTTATTTTATTTATTTGCAAGTAGACAAATATAGATGGAGAGAGAGAGACACAGAGAGAGAAAGAGACAGAGAGAGAGTATGGGTGCACCAGGGCCTCCAGCCACTGCGAACAAACTCTGGATGCATGTGACTTATGTGGGTACTGGGGAATTGAACCCATGTTCTTAGGCACTGGAGGCTAGTGCCTTAACTGCTGAGCAATCTCTCCAGTCCAAGAAGTAAAAATCTTTTTAAAAGGAGGTACTAGGTCTTGATAAGCATGATGTGTTTGCCAATTTCTATGGTGCCAGTATTCCTATTACAGCAACTACATGCCACCAATTTTCTATCACATGTCATTGAATGTGAAGTTGGGAAGAGGCCCATAGTAGCAAACTAATATACAAGATTTACACCTTAGGAACATATGATTTGTTTCGTTATACCTCACACATTTAATTTCTTTAAATGGCTACATTTGGCACTGGGCATGGAGAATTCTATAAATGGCCATTGGATCTCATGTGCTGGGGTGAGCTGGGATGAGCTGAGGTCTGGACACACACTGGATTAGATGCACACCTTCTATTTCCCTTGCTAGACCTCAGGTCCAGAGAGCAGACTCAGCCCTCTATTTGCTTTCATTTCCCACATTGAAGATATAACTTAAAGGGGATTGGGAAAGAAAATAATTCCTCCTCTGTACTTCTTAGATTATTATACTTTTCCTAAGAAACATATTCCACTGCTTTGGATTTTATCCACTGTTGTAGTCAGTTTTCTACTTGCTGCAGAAAAGAACCCAACCAAAAGCAGATTGCAGAGGAAAGGGTTTATTTTGGTTTATGGACTCGAGGGGAAACTCCATGATAGCAGGGAAAATGATGGCATGAGCAGAGGTGGACATCACCTCCACCACAGCACTGCCAACAGTGGCAGTAAGGTGTGCCAAACACTGGCAAGGGGAAGCTGGTTTATAACCCCATAAACCCGCCCCCGACAACACAGCTCCAATGAGGTTCTAATCCTCAAACTACCATCAGCTGATGATCGATCATTCAGAACACATTCATTTGTGGGGAACACCTGGATAGAACCATGACATCCACCATGCATTAGTTTAATGTCTATAACTTCATATAAGCTTCCTGCAGGTTAGAATGAAGTCTTTTTCATGACCCAGAAGTCTCTGGAGTGAGAATGTATAATTCGAGTTCCCTTTCTGATTGACCTTTTATTTGTTTTTTGTTTTTTTAAGGTAGGGACTTGCTTTAGCTCAGGCTGACCTGGATTCACTCTGTAGTCTCAGGGTGACCTTGAACTCATGGTGATTCTCCAACCTCTACCTCCTGAGTGCTGCGATTAAAGTCGAGCACCACCACGCTGATTGACTTTTTATGGTAGAAAGTTGACCTTTGTCAAGATACAATTTACCTCAATCCTGGTCTTTATAATTCCTTCTGGTTTTGTCAGTCCTTCCCTTTCTTACCTTTCCTTAGAACAGAGCATGTCTGCTCATTGAGAACTCATATATTATCTTCATACATGTAACAAAGAGAGGTGTCCGAGGAAAGATGCTGGAAGGGTGTGTGGATGGAAGGATGGAGGGATGGATGGATGGATGGAGGGAGGGATGGAGGGATGTGTGCAGATATGTGGGTGGGTGGATGAGTGTGTGGATGGATGGAATGCATTAGAGAAAAGCCAGGGATTATCATTCGCAACACTGAAGATCTAGCAGAGGAAGACAAAGTCCATGTCTCGTGGAGCTTGGGTTTAGTGGGAGCTGAGGGAGGTGAGGAAGGGTGTGGGGAATGACCTTAATGCTGCTAAATGTGACGGTCATCTTTTCTTCGTGAATACTCATCCACCTCCTTTAGATGTCTCCGGATCACTTCTTCATGGCGGTTCGCATGCTTTCCACACTTCAGTTTGTTGAATTTTGAAAACGTACAATCTGACTATCAAAGAGACAAGTTTGGGACATGGATAGATTAAAAGGAAATTTTCTCCAACTTTTTTAGAGATTTATAAATGTTGGATCCTACTGTTAACTATTGCTTAAAAAATAAACAATCCCTCAGAAGCTATGAAAACTCACGGAATGCTAAAGAAAGAAAGTGCACCTGTTCTACAGTACTGAGAATTATCTCCCAGAGCCCATGAAAGACTATAATTTAAAAATTCTTTTACTAGAGCCTGCTGGCTAGTAGCCACAGGGTTCTGTCATTCCTCCTCCAAGTGCTGAAACATGAATTGTTAGCCTTTTCTCACAGAGAATATTCTGTATCTTCTCAAAAGTACAAGGAAATGGTTCATGCTCTATTTCTTTGTGAAGTTTTCCATGGCAGTATGACACTAATATAAATTGAACTTAAATTGTCCAACAAACATTTGTTATATAAAAATAAACTAAATTCAAAATTCCCAAAGAATAGAGACTAAACAGTGGCTTATGCCTCTCTCCATAATGTACAATACTTACCTCCTTGCAGGCAGAGTGGAAGTAAGAGGTCTGTAAGTTCATTTGTTGGATGAATGGATTTATTTATTATTCATGAATAATTCTTTATTCATGAATGAACTGATTTATTCACTCATTTTATTTCTTCCTCTTCTTGCATTTTATCTGCCATTTTCTTTATACTTTGGACGCAGTGACACTTTTCATATCATTTTCAATAAGAGAAAAGCTGAATAAATGCATACTGACCTGAATGGAAAGGAAAAGTGGATACAGACTGAAAATCTTCAGCAAATTAAACCAGAAATCTCCCAGTAAGTTGCAAATTAATCCAGCAAACTCTCCGGATGTTTTGGATGAGGGAATTCTATCCCAGACAGGTCACACTGACTTACTAACCTCGATCTGGTTGAAGGAAGATTTCTCTAATCCAAAACATCCTGGGGTTTTAATTTAATTATGAAACAACACAATGTGCAAGCGAAGTTACATTTCAAGATGACTTAGCAGAAAGTCTTTGGTTTGATAATAAAACCGGATGGCACCCAGCACAGTAAAAAGCTGACTGCCTTGGGTCTCCCAGAGGAGGGTACAAACAAGTTGGAGTAGGGTTTTATTCTGGGTGTTATCAGAAGCAGCGATATTCACTGTGTGTCATTCAGGGCTAAACTGTAATTTCACATCTTTTCAATTTAAAACTACGTTTGCTATCTACACACCAGGTAAAGGAGCTCACTACCTTCTTCCTTCTGCTTTCCCATTCATTTCCAGATTCTGTCGACACTTGTTTCTTATCTTTTTAAAAAAATCATTTATTTTTTATTTTTACAAGGAGGGGAGAGAGAGAGAGAGAGAGAGAGAGAGAGAGAGAGAGAGAGAGAGAGAGAGAGAGAGAGAGAGAGAGAACTGGCATGCATGCCAGGGTAGCTGCTGCAAACAAACTCCAGATGCATACACCACTTTGTGTATCTTGCATTGCGGGGAATCAAACCCAGGTGGTTAGATTTGCAGGCAAGCACCTTAACCACTGAGCCATCTCTCCAGCCTCTTGTTTCTTATCTTCTACATCTATTCCTTCTTCCCACAAATCTCCCAACTCTTTTCTCTTCTGTCCTCCCCTGGTCTACCCCTCTTTCTCTAATGCACATTAAGAGCATTAGAACACCCACCCATCCGCCATACAAAGATACCTATTAAATATCCTCCCTGCTTATGTATTTTTCTTGGTTTGTGGATCGAAGGAAAGCAAGATGTTGCTTCTTCTCTTCAAGGGAGATTCGTAATTGAAGGCAAGAGGGAGGCAGAAGAGAGCTGGAGAAAGATGACACACACACATGACAAGTATACATGTAAGCATATAAATATATACACACTTAAAGAAATACAAAACTAATAATAAATAATATATAACACATTGTAAATAATAATAAATATATACAAGGGTGGCCTGACCAGGTCCCCAGTCAAAATCCTATTCCTTACAAAGCCACTTGCTTCTTCAGCCTTCCATTTTGTCACATTCCATGTGTCCTCTGTTGTCTGGTGGCATTTGATTGTAGCCACCTTGTGTCCAGCTCTACTGTCATTAATACAATACCTGGTTCTTAGCGGACTATGTCTTAGACCTGGAATAAGATGGCATATCTGATTCCTACTCCATCCACATCTCTGGAGATGATTCTAGGTTTAAATATTTGTTCAGTTAAGTCCTTATAGCTTATAAAATCTGCTTCATGAAGCAGGTGTCTCTATATCACAGAATTCATTCTGTGCACAACTGGATGCTTTTTTTTTCTTTGAGAATCCAGGTGTGTAGAAACTCAGGCAAAACTAAAACAAGCAGATCTGGGGCTCTGTGCTCTGTATATTCTTGGTGACTGACAGAAAATTCTAGTTTGTTTTTTTAAAAATATGTCTATTTATTTATTTGCAAGCAGAGAGAGCTGGAGAGAAGAGAGCACGGGCATGCCAGGGCCTTCAGCTGCTGCAAATGAAGTCCAGATGCATACACCACTTTGTGCATCTGACTCTACGTGGGCGCTGGGGAATTGAACCCAGGTCATTAGGCTTTGCAGGCAAGCACCTTAACCACTGAATCATCATTCCAGTCCCCCCCTTTTAAAAATATTTTCTTTATTTGCAAGGAGAGAGAGAGGAGAGAGAGAGAGAGAAAGGGAGGAGAGAGAGAACACAAGCACACCAGGGCCTCCTGCCGCTGCAAGTGAGCACCAGATGCATGCTCCACTTTGTGCGTCAGGCTTTCTGTGGACACTAGGGGATCAAACCTGAGATGGCAGGCTTTGGTAGCAAATGCTTTTAACCACTAAGCCATTGCCCCAGCCTCCTCCCCATTCACTCTTATACCCAAATTACTTAGCTATGTAGTTTTTGGTGGGATCTCCAGAACTATATCCTGCTGTTCTTTCCACTATCTATACCCCTTGCCTCCTTAGCAGTAGCATTGACTGTTTTCCTGATCTAAAAGTAGATGTGAATGTCAGAGTCCCTCAGAGATCTGAATTGTCCCAAGGGAAGAAAACTCTCTGAGACAAAACAAAGTTGGCTTCCTAAACCAAATCCATGATAACACCTCTACTATTTATTTATTTATTTATTTATTTATTTATTTATTTATTTATTTATTTATTTTACTGTGGTTCTGGAGAGCTTCACATATGCTAAGTTCTACCACTGAGCTATAACTCCATTCAACTCTATTTTCTTTTGTTGAGACAGGGTCTCCCAATATAGCCTAGGGGTTCCGGAACTCTGTAGTCCAGGCTAGCCTTAATCTTCCTGCCTGAGCCTCCTGAGTGTGGGGATTACATGTATGTACCAGCATACCTTGCCTAACTCTACTTTTAAATTATTTATTTATTTATTGGTTTATTTATTTATTTATTCATGAAAGAGAGAGAAAGATGCAGACAGACTTAGAGAGAAAGTATGGCTTTACCAGGGCCTCTGGCCACCGCAAATGAATCCCAGAGGGATGCGCCACTTAGTGCATCTGGCTTTACATGGATCCTAGGGAGTTAACTCGGTGCTGTCTGGCTTTGCAAGCAAGTCCCTTTAACCGCTGAGCCACATATCCAGCCCAAACTCTACTTTTTAAATCAAAGCTAATTTTTCCTCCCATGATGCAAATGCTTTAACTCTGTAGATTTGGAGATACAGGACAGTGGAACCTGTTCCAAATGCACCATTTTGCCTGCACTCTGCATCTAGGCCTTTCCCTGCTGTCCGTCTTTCATTAAAGGTAATTCACATCCTAATATTTTGTCGAGTCCGTGATGCACATTTGCCCATTCCTGAGAAGTTTAGTATATGTGCTTCTGAAGCGAGCACCATTCCTGAGAATTCTGAGTTTGGAGAATCAACAAGATATCCGGGTGGACGGGAGTTAGAGATATGTGAATGAAACAATTGCCACCATGGCGGAAAGTTATGAAAGATGTTGAAAGGGCAAAAGAAGCATTTTTCAATAGAATCCCTGTTTCTGGTTCTGTGTAGGACTCTAGGGTGAGCGTCTTGCTGTTTATAAGGCTGAGTTCTCTGCTGAGGAGGAAGAGTGTAGGAAGCTGGTAGTTGAGTCAGAGATTCCTGTTCTGAGCTGTGTGAGTGATCCTGCTCACTGGCAATGTCAAAAGATTCTGTCGGGAAGAGATTATAAAAGCCACTTGTAACATTATTGTCAGGCTGGGGCCATAGCTCAGTCAGTAAAGCGCTTGCCTCTCAGGCATGAGGACCTGAGTGTGTACCCACTACCCATGCCAATGCTGACCATGGAACACCCCTGTAATTTTGATGCTGGGGGATGATCCCCAGGGCTCACTGGCCGGCTAATCTAGCCTAGTAGGTGAGTTTCAGGTCAATAAGAGACTCTGGCCCCTGTGATTATGGAGGACCTAAGTCCCAAGATATGCAGTTCGCCAACTGAAAACCCATGAGACCTGGTGGTGTCGTTCTAGCTGATCCTGAAAACATGGGACCAGGAGAGTTTCAGTTGGTGTGAAGGTGGAAAAAGGTAAATGTCTCAGTGTCCAAGCTATCAGGCAGGAAGAATTCTACTCGCCGAAGGGTGAATGTTTGTGTTTGACTCAGGCCTTGAGCTGATGGGATGAGGCTTGCCACGCTAGGTAATCTGTTTTACCCATCCTACCACCTTAATTGTTAATATCATCCAAAACACACCATCACTCCAACAAATGTTTGGCCAGAGATACTGACAGTGCAATGCCCCCTTCAAGCTGAGCAGGATGAAGTTGTTGTGATCTAGAGATTGTCTGACCAGATTCCAGTTCAATTCCTTGTTTTTCCTCATGACTCCGTCATGGATCACACATGTTTCTTATTGCATGCAACCTGCTTTATGAAGCCTGGTTGTCTTTTTTGTTGTTGTTGTTAGTTTGGTTTTCTGAGGTAGGGTCTTGCTCTAGCCCAGGCTGACCTGGAATTCACTATGTAGTCTCAGACTGGTCTGAAACTCACAGAGATCCTCCTACCTCTGCCTCCTGAGTGCTAGGATTAAAGGTGTGCACCACCACACCTGGCCTGGTTATCTTTTTAAAAAACTTTTTTTGGACAATTTTCATAGATGCACATAATGTGTTTAGATCGTAATCCTCTCCTGTTACTTTCTTTTGGCCTCCTACCCTCACCCCTTCCCACTGAGCCCCCATGTTATTCCAAACAGCCTCTCTTCTATTCTCATGTCTTTTTTTTTCCTTCCTCCATCATCCGTGACAGAATGTGGATGGGCCCTGTATTATGCTGTTCTTATGCCGGCAATGGCAGCCACTTGAGGCCATGAAGACAACCAGAAGAGAGCGTTTCAAACACTCCTCTGGCTCTTACGTTCTTTCTGCCTCCTCTTCCACAATGTTCCTGAGCCTTGGAGGAGGTGATGTAGATGTCCCATTCAATACTGAATCCTCAGCAGTCACTTCTTGGCACTTTGCTGAGTTTTGAGTCTCTCCAGTGTCATCATAATCTGCAAAAGAAAGCGTCTCTGTTGAATAGTGAGAGCAGCCGAATCCATGGGCACGTCTTTGGTAGCTTGATCCTGAGACAAATGGCCCAGCTAATCTTTCATTTTTGAATAAGACATTTTTCTGTGGAACTCTTTTAAGAAAATGGGAGCTATAAAGCACAGTGTGGGGATGGAGAGCTGCCTCCGTGGTTAAAAGCATTTGCCTGCAAAGCCTATTGGCCCAAGTTCAATTCCCCAGCACTCACATAAAACCAGACGCACAAATTGGCACATATGTCTGGAGTTCATTTACAGTGACAAGAGGCCCTGGCATGCCCATTCTCCCTTCCCTTTCCTCTCTAATAAATAAATTTAAAAATTAAAGCACCGTGTGTGGTTTGGGGGGTGCTCATTGCTATAGGTTAGTCAAGAACCCAGCCCTTTCAACAGACAGCTAAAAAGAATGTGTCCTAGGGCTGGAGAGATGGCTCAGCAGTTAAGGGGTTGCCTGCAAAACCTTGATTCCCCAGTATCCATGTAAAGCCAGATGCACAGAGTTCATTTGCAGTAGCTAGGGGCTCTGGGGTGCCCATTCTCTTGCTGTCTGTCTCTCTGCTTGCAAATAAATAGATAAAAATATTTTAAAATGTATTCTCTAACACAAAATGTATCATGTGTTCTTTCTAATGTTTGGATTCAAGTTTAGCATCTAAGTCTTTTTTTGAAGGGGAGGGTGTGCCATTGCCTCCTGCTGCAAAGAAACTCCGGAGGAATGTGCCACTTTGTACATCTGGCTTTACATGGGTACTAGGGAAACAAAATCATATCAACAGGCCTTGCAAGCAAGTGCCTTTACCCACCGAGCCATCCTTCCAGCCTCACTAGACTTTTTTAGAAAAAAATTTGTTTGCAAGAAGAGAGAGAGAGGAGAGACACAGTGAATGGGTGTGCCAGGGCCTCCAGCCTCGCCAAAGGAACTCTAGGTGCATTTACCACCTTGTGCATCTGGCTTCAAGTGGGTACTGAGGAATTGAACCTGGGTCGCAAGCATATACCCCAACTGCTGAGCTATCTTTCCAGCCCAGCATCTAGAAACCTTATTTAATGCCTTGGGTTTGATATTTTATCTATTACCTCCCCCCCAAATCTTGCTTTCAAACAACAACAAAAAAAGAATCTACTTTCTACCAAATATTGTTTCATAAACATTCAGAAAATTGTAATAATAAAAGGAAAAACTGAAAAGATAGCTAAAAAGATGATTACTGAAACCAAGATTTCTTTGCATTTTTGTTGTCCTTGGCATAGACCCAACGAGGACTGCCTAGTGCCATAAGGTGGTTTAAAAATAGAAGCATATGAAAAGTCAAGAGTCAGCTGACACCAGGAATCTTCAAAGCAGGCAACTTTGAAGGCAGTAATGATGTACCCTGGACAGATTCTGACCCAGCATATAACCACTAGTCATTAACTCGTTTCTGCTAATTCAGGGAAGGTTATATATACATAGTGACGTGACAATGTTTACTTGAACTTAACGATCTATATTTAGCAGGAGCTCTGCCCTTGCTAATGATCAGTTATTCAACTGGCTGGGAGTCTATTTCACTCATGAGACTTTGTTGCTTAGGAGGACAGAGTGCAGAGTCCGAGAGAGCCATGGATGGGCAAAGAGACCTGGACCTTGGAGGCCACCTGCTTTGTTCACCTCTATGCACAGAGGAGGGAACAAAGATTCAGCAGTCTGAAGTCACACTGCTGGAGGGGAGCAGGGCCTGCCGAAGCCAATCTGCCATCTCCCTCCTGTGACCCCCACACTCTGCTCTTTGCTCTTTGTGTCAACACTGAAGGGTACCCGCTGCTTCATAGCAGAGAGGTCCATTCTGAAAGGTTAATTTTAACACTCAAGAGACTTAAGAAATGCCTGTGAGACATTTTCTCCGTCATTTGGCAAGTATTTAACCATCATCTCTGAGTATATAGAAAGACAGTATGTTTAAATATTTTATTTATTTATTTGCAAGCACAAAGAGATAGAGAGAGAGAATGGGCATGCCAGGGCCTCCAACTGCTGAAAATGAACTCCAGATGCATGCGCCACTTTGTGCATGTGGCTTTATGTGGGTGCTGGGGATTCAGATCTGGACAGTTGGGCTTGCAAGCAAGCATCTTAACCACTAAGCCATCTCTCCAACTCCCACCTACATTATTTTGGGGGCACACGAGAATGGTGAGAACAAGTTCAAGATAAGGGAGTTACCTGCCCAGAACAGGCAGGGAGGCCCCCAACGCCCTCTTCAGCTTCACTAGGACTGAAGAGGAAATCACATGTAGCAAGTGACAAGGAGGAAGAGGAAAGAAAGCAAGCAGAAACCGAAGAAGGGATGGGAGTTCAAGTGAGACTTGGTTGGATTTGCTTTGGGGAAAGATCTTTCTAGGGGCAGACAGATCAAGATGGTTTCTGGATGGTGGTGATGGCAGGGTGTTGCGGTCAGCTTTGTAGTTGCTGCGCAGAAAGAACCCAAGCAAAGCGGCTTGTGTAGGAATGGGTTTATTAGGCTTACAGACTCGAGGGGAGACTCCATTCTGGCAAGGAAGATGATGGCATGAGCAGAGAGCTGGACATCACCTCTGCCACAGCACTGCAAACAGCGGCAGGAAGGTGAGACAAATACTGGCAAGGGGAAGCTGGCTTATAACCCCCATAAGCCCGCCCCTGACAACACAGCTTCATGGAGGTTGTAAAACCCAAACTGCCATCAGCTGAGGATCGATCTATCGGAATACATTCATTTGTTTGTGGGGGACACCTGGATCAAACCATGACACAGGGGGAAGTCAGATCATCGTGCTCTGGGCAGGGACAGGCTGGTGGAGAAGGGGTGAAGTTGACAGGATCCCTGTGACCTATTAGGACAAATCACAGGTCTTGGTGGAGAGAGTGTTCACACACTAGCAGGCCTCTGGAATCTTGGTTTCCGAAACAGGGTGAATTAGATCCTTCCTGTAAAGTAGTCAAGGACATATGTCTCGGGTGTCACACAGCGGAGGAAACACATACACAAGACAGTAGGGACACACACTGGATGTTCTACACTTAGATGGGAACCCAACCCATCCCTGCTTCCATAAACTCACATCTGTAGACATTTGTGATCGGTAGCCAGGAAACATGCGTGTCACTATGGAAGCTCTCCAGGGGGAGACATGTCCTTGGTTCTTAGGGGACTCACCTGAGCCCACCTCCTGGGGAAGTGAGCAGATGCGCTGAGCTACAGAGAAGGGGTGAGCACTTGCAGCCCCATCAGACATCCCAGCTGTATTTGCAAGACACATGGTGTCAGAGCCCTCCCCTCACCCATGGGCTTCCCTACTCCTCCCCTGGCAAGGAAGTGACCAGCAGGACTAGTTGGCATTTGTATGCTCTTGTTCTAGGTGGTCTTGGGGCTTCTGGGAAGGATGTGCTCTGTACTGCAGAACATCAGGGCTTAGATGGGGTCTTCAGGAAAGTCCTTGGAATTCCTTTCCCATCTTTTCTTCTAGCTCCATTTCTCAGGGTGTCTCAGTTAACCTATCCCCAGGGCCTGGCCCTTTTGTTTCCCAAACTCCAAGCCCACCTGTGCAAGTCAGAGTTCCTGGATCACCTTCTCTTTCTGCCTGTCAGGACTGCAACACTGTGGTCCTGCTGTGTGACAGGACTTGTGACTGATCGCTTCCCCTCTTAGAGGGCCAATAGTTCTCTCTGCTTGTCCCCCCCATTCTCTGCCAGTTTATTCTCTACCACTTCTGAGACCACTCCTTTCTGCTCTGTTCCCTTTCTGGGAGCTAATGCCAATAGGAAACACAAGGAAAGGAACTGGTTGGGAAGCGCAAGAAATGATAAACTTGACTGTTGACCTGTTAAATGTGACCTTGGTTGGGTCAACAAGCTGGGGATGTCCAGTAAGTGCTTGGTTAGATGTATCTCGAGCTCAAGAGGGGAGTTTGAGCTGGTATCTTAGTCCATTCACCCCGTCCTAAAAAAAAATACCTTAGAATGAGTAACCCATAAACAACAGAAATGCATTGTTGCAGCTGTGGGGTCTGAAAAGTCCAAGATCCAGGTGCTGGGGAGTTTAGTATCTGGTAGGAACCAGTTTCCTGATTGATAGATGGCACCTGCTTCTGTGTTCTAATGTGGGGTGGAGGGATGAGGCAGCTCTCTCCGGAGTCATCTTAGAGGGTACTAATCCCATTCTGAATGTCTCAACCTCAAGTTCTAATCACTCCAAAGGCTGCACTTCCCAATCTAATCCCCTTCAAGTTGGGATTTAGCATATGAATTTGGGGGACATAAACAGTCAGACCACAGGTGTTGAAGATTTGAAGACTCAGGAATAAATAGGGGGCACCAGAAAGATGGCTCTGTGGTTAAGTGCACAAGCATGAAGGCCTAAGGGGGTGGAGACTGTTCAATCTCCAGATCCCATTTAAAACAGCTAGGTGTAGCCACACCCACCTATAACCCCAGTCTACAGGGAAACAGATTTGAAATCAGAGAGAGAGAGAGAGAAGAGGGGAGAGAGCCAAACACCAAACACTCTGGCTCAAAACAAGACCAGACAGAATGATAAAATGGGATACCCGAAGCTCCACTCTGGCCTCCGTAGTTGAGAACAGGGAGCCACAGGGCACATACTCCACACACATGCAAAACCACACACACCTCCTTCACCACCATATTACACACACACACACACACACACACACACACAAAAGCAAAAATTAAAATTAAAAACAAAAATTATAAGCAATGCCTGGAGGGCTGGCTTAGTGGTTAAGGTGCTTGCCTGCAAAGCCTAATAACCAGAGTTTGATTCCCCAGTACCCATGTAAAGCCAGATACACACGGTGGCACATACATCTGGAGTTCATTTGCAGTGGCTGGAGGCCCTGGCACACCCATTCTCTCTGTCTGTTTCTCTTCTTTCTCTCTCTGTTTGCAAATAAATAAATTGATAGATAGATAGATGATAGATAGACAGATAGATAGATTTGAAAATAAAGTGGTGTAAACATTAAAAGCAAAAGAATAACTAGGAGCCCCAGGAATGTGTGAGGAGAAAGGATGGAGCCCTGGAAATGGTGACGAATAGGAGATAGGAAATAGAACTTTAATTTACATTGTCTCACAGCAAAATTAGGCTAGCCCATGAAAATCTCTGTCACGTAAGGTCTCTCTCTAGGAAAGAAGGCTCTGGAGGAGACACATGTGTGTACACATGCACACATACACAGGAAAAACACAACAGGAAAGTGACTAGGCAAAAAGAAATCCTCCCCTTCCCAGCCAGGGTGGGGGTTAGGGAGACTAAGAAGATCCCCCTCAGCAGCAGAGAGGGGTCAGGGGCCAAGAGAGATCAGGAGAGGCAAGAGGTGCCAAGAACAAACAGACTTTCACAGCTGTTTCAGGACAATTTATATAAATCAAACATCCAATTAGAATAAGTCTTATAATCAGATTCAGGTGTGTATGGGAGGGCTCTGAATGGTTGAGGGGTTCAAGAGGCTGAGGAAGAGATAGCCCACAGGTGTGGAGAGAGAGAGAGAGAGAGAGAGAGAGAGAGAGAGAGAGAGAGAGAGAGAGAGAGAGAGAGAGAGAGAGAGAGAGAGAGAGAGAGAGAGAGAGAGAGAGAGAGAGAGAGAGAGAGAGAGATGGACAGGGCCTCCCAGCCTCTGCCAACAAGATCCAGATGCATGTGGCACCTTGTGCATCTGGCTTACGTGGGTGCTGTCAGCCTCTGGACCATCTCTCCAGCCCCCACCTGTGTGTTTAAAAAGTATTCCCTGAGTCCTGCAGAATTCCCAGAGGATTTAAGCATGCAGCCAAGTTTGGGGACCACCGATTTCTGCTTTAGGGAAGGTATACGCCACCAGGAAACGGTGAAAGAAGGAGTGTGTGCAGAGGGCCAGAGAGGATGGAGTCCCAGTCCTTCCTGGCCCTTCTGGACCTCCTGGGCTAAACTGGCCATGCTCCACAGTTTTTTCTCGGGTCTCTCTTGGCTGAAGGTTCTGCTGCCACCTGGTGGTGCAGAGGTAGCATGGCACAGGGTCGCAGGAGTTCTCAAATTCAGTCCCTTGAAATGGTCAGGGTAGGTGAGGTCTTCCTTAGAAATGCGCCCGACCTCAGCGTGACTATGTGACTTTGTTGCTCCTTCAAGGAGACGCTGAGTCACTGACCCAGTAGAGGGTTAAGGAAATCCATTCAATCAGCTAACTCATTGTGTGCCAGAAGTTCAGGATGGCTTCTGCTTGGTCATTGAGTTTCATTCTAACACAAGCCTGGAAGTTTCCAGGAAGTCCATCTCACTGTTATCAAAACCAACCTTGAGGGGCTGGAGAGATGGCTCAGTGGTTAAAGGTGCTTGCTTGCAAAACCTCGGCCTGGGCTTGATTCCCCAGTACCCACATAAAGCCAGATACACAAGGTTGTCCATGTGGCTGGAGTTGTTTGCAGTGGCAGGAGGGCCTGAAATACCCATTCTAGCTCTCTTTCTCTACTTTCAAATGATCAAATCAATAAAACATATATTTCAGAAAGAAAAACAGCTTTGAGATACCATCCCAAGGTCACACTGCTGGTGACCAATACAGAATTCAGACTCAGAGGCATGGGATGGTGCAATCTGTGTTCCCTGTAGGATCCCAGCAGTTCTCACCTGACCAGGACCTGCAACCCCTCAGCCTGAACAGCTGATTGTTTTGTTCCCCCAGGTTCCCATAGCTCCTTTTGCTTCTGGTTTCCTGTTGACCAAGACACTCCTTTTTGCAGAGCAGCTCACGAGAGCCCCACAATTTCATTGAAGGACACCCTTGCCTTAAAGCCCTGTTCTGGCAGATCTGTTTCTCTGCATGTAACTCCCAGGCTGGGATCAGGCCAGATGGGAAAGAGAGCTGAGGAAGGCATTAGGAAACACAGGTGAGGACCAGCCTGCTCTCCTGGCCCCGGTAGCTTCCTCTCTTCTCCCTGAAGCTCCATCTCTCCACTCTACCCTTTGCAAGTGACCTTGAAGTTTGGTGTGGATAGCTTGCTAGAAGGCAGATCCTGAAGATGCCTATTCAGGGAGGAGGCAGGCGGGTCCCAGAATTTGCACTGGAAGCACACAACACACTTGTGCTGTAGGTGATCCTCAGAATGCACTCAATCATCCAATAGACCTGCTGCTTACATTTGTGAGCCAAGAGGATGAATGAAGGCTCATATCCTGTGTTTAAATGTTTAAAAGCTATGAAGCAAGAAATGATAGAAGGCTCAAGTCTGCCTGCAGAACTACCTGGCAGGCTGGGGTTCCTGCACTCTGCTGCTCTAGCATGAGGTGATGGGACAGGGGCTGGAGAGATGGCTTTGTGGTTAAAGACACTTGCTTGTAAGCCTGATGGCCCAGGTTTGAATCCCCATAAAGCCGAATGCACAAAGTGGTACATGCGTCTGGAGTTCGTTTGCAGTGGCAAGAGGCCCTGGCATGGCATTCAGTCTCTCACACATTCTCTCTCTCTCTCTCTCTCTCTCTCTCTCTCTCTCTCTCTCTCTCTCTCTCCTCTCTCTTTCTCCCTGCTTATAAACAATGATAAATAAACTTTAAAAAGAAGGAAAGTGATGGAACAGGGATTGTTTTCACCCAGCCTCGCTTCCTTCTCTTCCCCCTGCGGCTCTGTCCCTGATTGTGCCATGTAGGGTCAAGCAAAATCACTCAATCTGCAAGACCTCCTGCCTGTACCCAGCTGGGCCAGAGGAGGGACTACAGGAGAGGCCTACATTGATCTCTGTGACCCTGCTTTCTTTTATTCTTTTTATTTCTTGGCATGTGTGGTTGTGTGTGTGCACACGTATGTATGCACATACGTGCGGAGGCTCGAGATCAACAATAGATGCCTTCCTCAGTCGCTTTGCTGCCTTACCGTTTTGAGATAGGGTCTCCCACTGAGTCAGCTACAGCAGCGAGCCAGCAAGCTGTGGAGATCCCATTTCTGCTTCCCCAGTCCTGGAATTCCAAGCACACACTCCTCCGCCTGCTCATTCACAGGAGTGCTGAGGGTCTGAATGCAGGTCCTCCTGCTTATACACCAAGTACCTACCCACTGAGCCATCTCCCTAGGCCCATCGCTTTCTTACTTGTAGTTCTCAAAGTCATTGTAGAATGTGCTGGAAGTGCAACCTCATGAGATAGAGAGGAGCTGTCCAGGACAGCCTGGCCTCTGTGCCTGTCCCTTCTGAAAGAGGACAGTGGACAACGCCTCAGCACATCGGTGAGCAGGCTTCCTCGCAATGTGCAGACAAGACTCCATCTACCCTGGACAGCTCCTCCTGAGCCCAGAGGACAGGCGCCTGGTGAGGGCCAGGCTTCCTTCCAGTGTCCCTTGCCCTTGTCCCTGTGAGCAATAGAGTTACTTTTGGGAGTGTTCTGCCTCACCTGTCTCCCTCAGGCAGGCGGTTGACATTGCAAGTCGGGAGATAGAAGTGTTTGGATTTCTTGCTCCTGGGGTTACACAGTGATGGTTTTCATCCTCCATGCAGAAGCCCTCCCTTAGGCTGGTAGCCAGCACAGGGTGAGCTTTCCCCACAGGTAGAACGAAGGATGGCTTGCTTTTTGTATGTGTAGTGTTTCTGTGTAGCGTTTCTCTTTCCATCTTGGCACTATAATCCCCTGGCTACATTTTATCCTGTTCATTGTGATGCGTGTACTGCTGTGTCGTCCACAGTTTGCTCAGAAGGAACATACCTTACAGCTGGGACTCAGTAAATCATTTCTAAATGGAAAACTTAAATAGAGTTTGTGGCAGGGAAAGGGGTGGGCATTCTGCTCTTGGCAGTGTTGCTGTTGTATTTTGCTTGAACTTGAACTATCCGTATCTAGTTAACACTCTACTGTGATTTAGACTTACATCTATTGGTGGTCTCTGTGTCCACCTCCTGAGTGGTCATGGACTACTTTTTTTTTTCCAAGTGGGGTCTCATTCTAGCCCAGGTTGACTTGGAATTCAGTATGTAGTCTCGGGGTGTCCTCAAACTCATGGGGATCCTCCTATCTCTGCCTCCCCAGTGCTGGGATTAAAGGTGTGTGCCACCATGTCTGGCTAGTCATGGGTTATTCTTAGAAGGATTCTGCCCTGGAAACCTCTATGCGGTTTCTGCTGTCTAGTCTCTTCTTGCTCATAATGGAAGCTTCCCAAGACCAATGCTTCTAAATTGCAGGATTTTATTATTTTTCCTGTAGAAGGTCACAAATGAAGTGAACTTCATTCAGATACCAAGTCATTACAGAAAAATTACTTTTAGGACTGGAGAGATGGCTCAGCAGTTAAGGCACTCGCCTGTAAAACCTAACAACCCAAGTTTGATTCCCTAGTACTCACATAAAGCCAAATGCACAAAGTGGCACATGCATCTGGAGTTTGTTGGCTGTGTCTGGAGGCCCTGACACACCCATTCTCTCTCTTTATCTCTCTCTCTCTCTCTCTGCAAATAAAGAATTTTTTAAAAATTGCTTTTATCTATTTAGCATAAATCCTGCACTATTACTTTACATTTTGCATCCGAGATCTGTAGAAGTCTAAGAAAATTTCCTTTATACTTCCATGGTTATGTCTTGATCTTCCATTTAAAAATAACTCCAGTTTACATTTTATCTCCTCTCTTAGACTAAGGGTATACTTAGAAAACAGAAACTTTCATCACAAAGAATGTTAAACATAGGAAAATAGAGAAGAATGAAGCTCCCATGGTTTTGTGACTTATCTTGTCATATCTGTGGTCCAAGTGTCCTCTGTGATTCTAATTTTTCATTGTAGCAAAATATACATAACATGAAGTTGTTTGCTCTAGGTAACACATATAGAGCTTTGATGCATTCCAATTAAAGGGAATAGTTATTGATATCAGACAAACTTGCAATTCATATTAAATAAAAAAGCATCATAGGTTCATTTCTTGATGTAGAGTGTTGCAGTCAGCCACACATCGTTGGGATGAATCTTCAAACCAGGCACAATTTGGGGGAGGAAAGTATTTATTGAAAATACAGATTGAGAGGAAGTTCCGTAACAGCAATAAAAGGCTGACCCTCTTTCACAGGTCTGAGCAGAGAGAAAACCCCCTCACCTACACCACACACACAGAGCAGGGAACAGGCAGGAGGGCCAAGGAGAGCATTTCTTCTCCTTTATATAGCCTTAGGGTGGGGTCTTGCAACCCTATCCCAGACTTAATGGCTTCCTGAGTCTCTGAAATTTCCTTCATACACTGCCCACACAGGAAAGGATGTTTACTTCTAGCTTCTTTGAGCTTCTTTACATCCTGCCCCCTACTGAGAGGCTGCCTTCCTATAAACATCCTCAGAGACCCACCCAAGACAATTAAAAAGATCAAGTTGACAACCATATCTAACTATCACATGGAGCTTTGGCATTTTTAAAGATAGTCTCACATATCCCAGGCTGCTCTGAAGTTTGTTATGTAGCTGAGGATGATCTTGAACTTCTGATCCTCTTGCCTTCACCTTCCAAGTGCTAGGATTGCAGGTGTTCCACCAGGCCTGGTTTATGGGCCCTGAAGACCAAACCCTGGAGGTTGTGCATAGTAGGTACATTAGGTAACTTCTCATTGCTGATACACCTAGCTGACAAGAACCAGTTTAAAAGAGGAAGGGTTGATTTTGTCTCACAGTTACAAGTTATAGTCCACATAGCTGGGAAGGCACAGTGACAGGAGTGCAGGGTAGCTGGTCACAGTCAGTCCACAAATGAGGAGCAGAGAGTGATAAATACTGGTGACAGCCAGCTCTCCTGTTTTTATAGAGTCCACACACCAGCCCATGGGAACGGTGCTGCCCACAGTTAAGGTACATCTTCCCACCTCACTTACCTTCATCAAGAGAGCTCCTCACAGGAGAATCTAGGTCCTGTTAAGTGGACAAGCCATATAAACCTTCACATCAGGCAAGCAGTTTACCAACTGAGCTACACCTGGTTTTAATGGTTCAGCTTAGTGGTAGGAGGTACAGGCACACTGTTGGTGCAACCATCACTGCCATCCATCTCCAGGACTCCTTTTTCCTAGAAAAAATTAAACCATATATTTTATAGTGTAACTCTTTTTTTCCTTACCCTCAGCTCCATTCTAATTTCTGTCTCTGTGAATCTAATCGTTCTAGATATTTCTTGTAAGTGGAAATATGGAGCATCTGTCTGTGTGTGTCTGGTTTATTTCCTATGTCTTCAAGGTTCATGCTGTAGGTGCATCAAACATGCAAACATCATTTTAAAGTAAGCTCTGCCTTGTGTTTCCCCATCCAGAAAAAAAATCACTAAATATTCCTAATATGTTTTAACATACCCACAATGCCAATCATACCTTTATACCATAAAATACCCCTTCAGTGTTCTGATTTCTAGCTTTCTGATCAAAGATGAATTCACCACCTTATGGATTCCGTTTAACCTGAACTTAACTTCCTCCTTGCCTAAAGCAGAGAGTTTATACAAACCAATGTTGTTATATCCATTGGGTCAGTAGGTGGTACTAATGGCCAGCTCTCTGCCTAACCCACTTGGCATTTACAGGAGAGAACCTCATTTGTATCATATTCTGTTGGAAATTATAGGCCCATGTATAAACCTGGAAATTGAGGTTGTCTGCTCTAGGTAACGCACATAAAGCTTTTACGCATTCTAACTAAAGGGAATAGTTATTGATATCAGACAAATTTGCAATTGGTATTAAATCAAAAGCATCATAAGTTCATTTCTCTATGTGGAGCTTTACCTCTACAATATCCGCGCTGCTGCTGTTGAATCCTTGAGGCCACTCGTGTTGATATATTCTTCTGCTTAAAATAGCTAATTGAATCTTTGTTGACTGATTTGTAGGCTGAATGGCCACTGCAGATGTATTGCTTGAATTGTATTAAGTGTACCTACCTTTGAATAGAGCATAAACCTTCCCAAGCTTCCTCTAGCATGACCCGAAGAACTCAAAATCTTAGGCTGACAGGTGTGTTTAGGATCATTAAGCCATGAGGTTGGTCTCCACATCTGACATAAAACCAATATGGGAGCTTGGGAGGTAGATCTGTGAGCGGTCAAAGGTGCATGCTTGCTAGCCTGCTGGCCTGAATCCAGTTCCCCGGCACCTATGTAAGCTGAACATAGTGGCACACACATGTGTGATCCCAATGTACCCACAGCAGTGGGAGGCTGAACCAGGAGAATTCAAAAACTTGCAGGCTAGCTAGGCTGGTACAAATACAGTGGTGAAACAACAAGAGACCCGAGAGAGAGAGAGAGAGAGAGAGAGAGAGAGAGAGAGAGAGAGAGAGAGAGAGAGAGAGAGAGAGAGAGAGAGAGAGAGCTGAGCACGGCATTCTTCTCTCTCTTGTTTCCTGACTGCGAGCGAGCACAGTGTGAACAGCCACCTCACACTCCCACCACCATGCCGTCCCTCATCTGCGAGCCAAGATGAATCCTTCCTCCATCGATTGGCTTGTGGGCTGGTATTTGGCTGTAGTGATGAGAACAATAACTAATACAGACAACTTTAGGAAGTCAGCCTGTACTTGATTCTCATCCCCCCCCCCTTTTTGCTGGGGATTGAAGTATGTGCTCTACCACTGAGTCGCACACCCCTACCCCTGTTCTTCTTAGTTCTGATAGCAAGCATGGGTGATGCTTTCCAACATGGATGTCGTGGTCATTCTGGGAATTCTATCCTTCCAGATTACCACTTAATACTATGATGTCCTTTCTGCTTTTATGATCACCTCCTTTGTCCATGGCAGACCCTAAACTCTGCTCTTCTGATGTTAATTCTCTTATTCCAAGAAGAGTTTCCCTGTATCTGTCTTCTCCAGGTGAGCTGTAATACCTGGGTTCTTTTCTTCATGCAGTGGAGCTTTCCCCTTGCCTCTTGGTGCAGCCCTCTGTCTGTCTTTCTTAGGTTCTGTCTGAATTGTTCTCTGTTCCTCTTGTTCTCAGTTACCAAACCTTCATCTCTTCAATCTTACTTCCCTGGACAGGAACAGCCTACTGGAAAGCTAACACTCACAGTGTACATGTTCAGTTATGTTCTCTAAGTGTGGCCTTTGAGAGATTCAGAAGTGGGAGATGCTTCCCAGTCAAAAAAGTTTGGAAAGTAACTGGTTAAGCAATTTAAGTGTCATTCTTGACTGCAGGACTTTTCATAGCATTTGATTTTCTAACAGGCATCATTACTTCTTTAAGACGGAGCAGGTATCAAGAATTTTCTAAATGGATTTGATTAAAAAGGGACTGGTGAGGGGAGGGAAACGGAGGTACCAAGACATGACTTGTTCATACAGTGTTTCTGCTTAATAATAATAATAATAAAGAGCTAGTCCCTATCTGCTCTGTTATAACAGATAACACAGACCATGTGGTTCATGTTCCGCTGCGGATCAAGTGTTTGCAGCATGAGCATGAACACTGGGGTTTGGGTTGTCAGGTGGGTACAGAGGCTTCCTGTAATCCCAGCACTCAGGAGGAGAAGATGGGATTTCCCAGGGTAAACTGGCTAGTGATACCAGCTGAATCAGCAAGCTCAGGGCTCCAGTGAGAAACCCTCATTTAATTAAGTTAATTAAGACACCTGATGTCAGCGTCCACATACACACTAACAGGTGTACACACATTCCCCCGCATCACAAACATATATATGCAAATATGTATTTATAGATTCTTAATTCTCACAGTGCTGGAGGCAGGGAAGTTTAAGATCAAGGCATCATCAGATTCAGTTCCATTCTATTCATTCAGTTCCACTCACACCAGCTCATGTAAAACTTTACCTTACAAAGGAACCATCACATTCAGGGCTATAGCTTCAATGTACATGTTGGAGAACACAAACATTCTGTCCATGTGATCTTGTTTGTCCTCATTTTGTTGTCAGCTGTGTGTGGCAGAATCTCCTGTGACAGATGCAGTCGTTACTCGATGTCCATGAAGTATTAGCGGCATGGAGCCCCACAGTGTCAAAAATCACAGATATTCAAGCTCCTGATACAAAGCAGCATGGTATTTGTACATAACTGGCATACATCCTCTTCTATACTTTAACCATCTTTAGATCACTTTTAATACCTAATACAGTATGAAAGCTATATAAATAGCTATTCTATTGTTTAAAAATAATTTTAAAAGTCTATTTTAATATAGATGTGGTTTTCAGCAAATATTTGCAATGTACAATTGGATGGTTTCAGGGATGAGGAGTCTAAGAATTTAGAGGTTAAGTACTCTGTGTGGTCCTGGAATCAGACGGCAGGTGTCAGAGGACAGACTACGCAGAGTCAATCTCTCCTCCCACTTCCAGCTGTGGGACTCTGGGCAGTTTCTGCGTGTCACAGTTTCCTCATCTGGAAAATAGGATAATAATGGTATCTACCTCACAGATTTGCTGAGATAGTTACCTGCATCTCTGCAGTATACAGAGAACATTCAAACAATGTTAGCTGCCGTTGTGAAATGTTATTACTAATTATCTGGTTAAACAACCTATTGTATCAGTTATTGATAAATCTATCCATTCTGTGTGACATTTAATATCTGGAAATGTTTACTTCCTGTGTGGGTAACAGAGTTAATTTTACAGTCATGTCAAGGTTAAGCCTGATTTCTGGTTGCAGGCACCTAGAGGTAACCTAACCCTGGAGGAAAACCACAAGAAGGTGTAACAAATGTGCCCCAGGAAACAGAAGTGCTGTGTTTGGGCTGAAGGGACAAGGGGCCACTGGTCTCCTGGGGAGGACTCCATGCCAAACACACAGCCTGGCAGGAAGAAGGGGGGTCATTATGGAAAGGGCAGCTCACCACACAGGGAGAGTGGCAAGCCTTCCCATCCCCCCCCTGCTCTGTACACACATTCAGACTCGTGGTGGAATCATTTTGGAACACATATGACAATTGCTCACCCACATCTGCCTTGCCAAGTAACCCTAGGACAGTGAAAGTTCAACAAATGTTCCCCCGAAACTCCAAGGGCGAAAGGGGTCTCTTTGTGTAACAAGCAAAGCCCTGGGCCAGCCAGGAAATCCGAAGGCTTAAAATCTCTCCAGCACTTTCACAACCCAAGATTAAGTTGCCAAACATTTTTTTTTTCTCAATAGAAAACAGTCCACTGAATGTAAGAAGAAGGAATTCTAAAAGAAACATCGAACAGAATGGAATCAAGTTTTAACGGAAAATAAAAGAATATTGTCAAACTTAAAGGTTAAGAAAATGGAGATGATGCAAAATTTGTGGGGTTTTTTTTGTCTATGTGTATTTTTAAAGCCACAACAAAGAGAAGTATAGAATTCAAGATGATTTTTAAATGCCAACCAAGGGAAAAATTTTCCAGCCTATTATCTCCGATGTAGTAGAACAAAAACACAGCTTCTTTGTTGCAGCTCTCTCAAGCACTTGAAGAGTTACAGAGTCAGGTCTTTTTGAGAAATTATCTAAAAGGTCAAAGTCATGACCAGAGGCAACACTTCTTTGGAACACTCCACCATCCAGCCTTCTTGTTTTTTCATTGAATTCACATGGGACCCACCAAGCTCCACCTTCTCATTACTTCAGGGACTCCACATCCTTATTACCACAAATACTCTGCAAGCAGCAGCTCAATGGAAAATGTTTTGAGAGAGAAAGAGAGACAGAGAGAGAGTGAGAGAGACAACGAACTTCTAGTACAAGTTCAGATGTGATGTGTATGTGGGCTACATATTCGTTTCTTTTTCTAAAAAAATTAATTGTAGCAAAATAAAAATGCAAATAGCATGTAAAGTTTACCGCCATCTGTGATGGTGAATCTTCATTGCTAGCTTGACTGGATTTAGTGTCACTTAGGAGACACACCTCTGAGTGTGTCTATGCTGACATTTCCAGAAAAGCTTAACTGATAAAAAATGAGCCATACTAAATGCGGATGGCACCATCCTGGACTGAAGACAAAGGTAAGGAAGCTGAGCACCTGCCATCATCAGTCTGTGAGTGTGACTGCAATATGATGAGCCACCTCACACTCCTGCTACCCTGCCTTCCCCACCATGATGGACCGTATGCCCTCAAACTGTGAGCCAGATAAACCCTTTAGGTCTTAAGTTGTTTCTTGTCAGGTATTTGGTCACAGCAACAAGAAAAGTAACAAAAGAGAGCTGCTTCCACAGTGAGCCTGACAACCTGCGCCAGGGTGATGGAGACAGACGCTGAGGAGCCTCAAAATGTCTAAAGCAGAAATCCTAAGGCTGCTAAGAGCTGAACACTAAAGCTGACTCAAAAGTGTCCCACTATGGCTCAGGGAATCATGGAAGAGGAGTAAAAAGAGTTTAAGAGCCATGGTGCAGGAATATCCAGAGGCATTGCACCCCCGCCCCCACCCTCATCATTAACTGTCTGCTGCTCACACAACTCAGCCTTCCATTCCAGGGAGCATACCAGCAATCCCACTGAGGAATCCCTCAGTGGAAAGGGGGCCTTGTATCCTTTCTGATAAAGAGCTTGCTGCTGGGTTGGAACCGAATGGGGAAGAGACATCAAGTTGCTGAGAAGCTGGAATGAAAGAAGCAGAGCACAGGGCACGTAAGACACGTCAAGAGATGTGAGACACATCCAGCTCGCACTTCCTCATGATTGACCCACTGTGAAATGACTCTGATTGTTTCTAGCACGTCTCCTTAACATCTTCATCTGGAATTACCTTTCTTGTGATTAGCATTTGCATGGATATCTTTCCATATTTCTACTTTCCGTTGTATATTTAAAGTGCAACTCTTATATAAACAGCATATCACTGGGTTGTGTCGTAGTCAAGCCACACGTCTCTGGGATGAATCTCCAAACCACACGATTTGGGGAGGAAAATATTTATTGAACAGATCTAGGGGAAGTTAAGGAAAAAGGCTGGCCCCCTTTCATAGAAGCAAGCAGAGACAGAGACAGAAGCCCGGCACCAGCACCAAGCAAGCACACTTTAACACACTCTGATTCACAAAATGTAGAATTCCAGACCAGGGTTCTGGCTCTTCTTTTGCATATCTATCCTTAGTATTTTACATTCAAATTAGAAAGGGTCAGTCCCCAGGAGGCTAGGCCAAAGTGGTACTTCCTCTAGCCAGAAGCCTGGAGACAATAATTTTAATAAATCCTTAATTCTTTTGGGGGACATTATTCAAACTACCACAGGTTGTGTTTTATTTTTGTAAGCAAGTGCCTTTAATCACTGAACCATAAGATGAATAATTTCCGATTTTTTTGTTTTGTTTTCTTATAGAAGTAGGGTCTCAGTCTAGCCCAGGCTGACCTGGAATTCACCATGTAGTCTCAGAGTGGCCTTAAACTCGAGGTGATCTTCCTACTTTTGCCTCCCAGTGTTGGGATTAAAGACGTGCGCCACCCTGCCTGGCTTTATCAATTTATTCTTTACTTCGTCACCTTGCAGACATTTTTAAGTTGGGTCACACCTCAGGTCTCTGTGCTAATTGGACTGTCCCATTTCCCCAGTTTGACCATAAACACCCTAAGGTTAAGAACCATGTCTCAAACAACAATTGATTTCTTTTCTTAATAAGACAGTCTCTCATTGTGTGATTCTGGTTGGTCTGTGTGGTAGTTTAATGTCCCCCAATAGACGCAGGTGTTTTACTAAAGCTTGTAACTTGGGTTTCCAGCTGCCTGGCTAGAGGAGGGGTCACTGGGGGGCAGATCCTGGGGTCCAGCCCTAAATTGTGTTTGGGAGTAGATCTTGATTCCAGGCCAAAAGTATGCAGAGAGTTTTTGATTTCTGTCTGGGTCCCTGCTGCTGGCTACAGTTCCCTGCTGTTTGGCTTCTGAATGCTTATGGTGTTGGCTGTTTGGTGGTGCCTCTCTCTGCTTGGATTTATGAATGGGAACCAGCTTTATCTGCTACTGATGCAACTTCACCTTGGATCTGGAAGCTGAAATAAACCTTTCCTCCTATAAACTGTGTCTGGTTTGGATGTTCATCCCAGCAATGTGAAGCTGACTACAAGTCTGGAACTCGCTATGTAGACCAAGCTAGTCTTGAGCTTGCAGCCATCCACTGGCCTTGGCCTCCTGAATGCAGAGATTATAGGCATTGGTGCAGTCAGCTTTCTAGTTGCTGCCCAGAAAGAACCCAAACAAAAGTGGCTTGTAGAGGAATGGGTTTATTTGGCTTACGGACTGCGGGGAGACTCCATTCCGGCAGGGAAAACGATGGCATGAGCAGAGGGCTGGACATCACCTCTGCCACAGCACTGCAAACAGCGGCAGGAAGGTGTGCCAAACACTGGCAAGGGGAAGCTGGCTTATAACCCCATAAGCTCGCCCCCAACAACACAGCTTCATCGAGGTTGTAAAACCCAAACTGCCATCAGCTGAGGATCGAGCTATCAGAACACATTCAATTGTTTGTGGGGGACACCTGGATCAAACCATGACAGGCATGCATCACCACACCCAGCACTCAACTGAGTCTTAACCATTTGAATGCTTGTCATTTATTGAGCCCTTGCCCAATTAGACCTAATTATCATCTCTAGGCTTTGCATCTTTGGATGGTTTTAATGGTGCGATTATATGTATAAATTTACCTTTCATATACTGTGAGAGTATATTCATAATCATATAAAGTGTAGTTGCACAGTAAAAATAATCTTTTGGTAATAGTAATTCACATTATGCTGTCAGAGCATTGAAGTGTTAAGATATAATGGCTCATGGGAGACACTTCTTTATTATTGACTCTCTTCTATCCAAAGCTAATAATTTTGGTCTCCGTCCTTTGTGTGAAAAACAAAGATCATAAGAAAACTTTTGATATGCTGGAAAGGCCAATAACCTTAAATTGACTAGTAGTATTCTATGAATGAATATATTTGTCAGGCATAAGAATATTCCAGAAAATAAACATTTTTGCATTGCTGGGATCATTTTTTTAAGCTCAAGGTTCTTGGAACATGAACAGAATTTAGGATTTGATAACCAGTTTGACAGGAACCTTGTCCAATCTTTTTACACATCCGAAAGTCAGTGAGCTGTAAGAACCCCACGGCAGCATTAAGTAAAGTGAGATACTATAAATACAGATTAGTATCACTGACCCAGGCCCGTGAGCCATTTCCTTTAGGAGAAGAAACAAAGCCTATGATAGAATGGCAGAGAGAAAAAAAAAAAAGGAAAGAGACAAAATGATACTAGAGAGAAGGAGACCTTTCAAACCTAGGTCTGCTTACTAACGGAAGCAGGCGTCTAGGAACATGACGGGTAGGAAGGGCACTGGTTTCACACCGAAGTGTTTGGGGGTGAAAGAATTTTCTGTAGTAGCAGAGATAAGAGAAAGGGGAGTCAAGGCCTCCTTTCCCTGGTGCTTGAGACCCAGACCTACATGTCACTAGGAAAAGTCTGATGTTGACTCACTTCTTTTCTGTTTGCATTGGTGCTGGGGTGGCACTGTATCAGGAGCTCCATCCCAGCTCATGTTCATAAATGGCAGTGATGTTAGGAACAGGGAGGATGGAGGGATGGTGCCTGTGTTAGCTCCCTCTCACTAGGACCACAGCCCATTTCTGCCACACAGAACACTGCCCTGGGGATCTCCCAGGGGCCTAGGATAGCGTGGTCTGCAGCTCTCCACCATTGTCACTCAGACCCCCTCTCTGCCACCTGAAATATGCCATGTTTTCAGTTTCTGTGCTTATGCTTGGTGTCTCTTTGGTCCTCCTTAAGAGAACAGCCTGAAGGTGGGTGAGCCCCCAGAAAGTGACTCTCCAACTTTGTTGTTTTTGTTTCAGTTTTCAAAACCAATTACCTGGAACACATCTGATGGTTTTAAACTTGAACTTGGAACTTTCTTACTGTTGTAGAATGGCCCTTATCATCCAAAGACAAGAGCTCCTATTTACTCACCAAATATCTGTGTCCCTACTGTCTACCCGGCACTCCACACGGGGACGAAGGAGCTCTAACATTAATTGGCAAACATTTATTGGCTTCATACTCCATTGACAAAACTGGGCTAGGACTGAGAGGAATCTTCCCACCTGGAGTTTGCATTATAATATCTGTCTATGGGCAGGAGAGATGATGGCTCAATGGTTAAGGCACTTGCCTGCAAAGCCCAATGACCTGATTTCGATTCCCCAGTGCCATTTAAAGTCAGATGCAGGGCTGGAGAGATGGCTCTGCGGTTAAGGCACTTGCCTCTAGTGCCTAAGGACCCCGGTTCAATTCCCCAGGACCCACATATGCCAGACCACAAGGTGGCTTGCTTTCTCTCTCTCTCTCTCTCTCTCTCTCTCTCTCTCTCTCTCTCTCTCTCTCATTTCTCTGCTTGAAAATGAATAAATAAAATATTTAAAAAAAAATAAAATAAAGTCAGATGCATAATGGCAAATACATCTGGAGTTCCTTTGCAGCATATGGAGGCCTTGGTGTGCCCATTCTCTCTCTCTCTTTCTTTCTCTCTCTCTCTCTCTGCTTGAAAATAAATAAATAAAAATATTAAAAAATAATATCTGCCTATGAGTTAAACACAGAGGCAAGTATTCAAATCAATACAGATGGACAGCTTCAATGGGACCATAAAGGAAGTGAGCGGTCCTGTGTGATGGAGTCATGCATAGATGTGTTGGTATCGTGTTACTTCAGGAGCTGACTGTCACACTTCAGAAATCCTGCGCATTCATAGTTTCTATAGAATAGCTGAATGGCTCCAAGAAATAACACTGACTCTTTCCTTTTTGTGGCAATGGAGCTCCATCCCAGGACCTCATGCATTCTACTCAAGCACTGTGCCCACTAAGCTACACCGCCAGCCCTAAAGAGATACCCCATCAGCAGAACTCAGAGTCTGAGAAGGGTCCTGTAAAAATTGTTTCAGACAGAAAGATGCCTGTGTTCAAAGGCTTATAGACAGTTGGCAAGAGGGGTCTCAGGGTTAGGGGGTGGAGGCTCTAGAAGGCGGTGGGAATGGATTAGATACTATGGGACCTCGTAGGTCAGGGCAATACGTGTAGGTGGTCATTTAAGAGAAAAGAAACCGCTGGAAAGGTTGTCAGCGGGGAAGGGCACGTAGTATGATTTGATTTATATGTTAAGAGGCTCACTTTGGCTACCATGCCACGTGAGACATGATGTCACCTGACACCCACCAGCCTGGCTCTGAAGATGGAAGAGACAGGTTAGAGACATTCTCGGGGGAGGAGGAGACATTGGCTGCAACCTGCAAGCATTACTCTTATTTATTTATTTTTTAATGAAGAGACACTTATACACAAAAACAGATTCTGTGGCATGAATGTCAGTTTTTCTTAAAGGCTTTGTTCCTCAGTGCAGGAAGTGAGGCCATGGGTCCCAAGAGAGGTTGCGTAATTGAACCCTCAGATCCACTTTTGAGCTTGTCATCTCTGTCCCATGACATAGTGGGCCCCTGACATAGTTGGAGCAAGACAAATGCCAGACCTCCATCTAGCTTGATTTCCTTGAAGGTCAGGGTCAAGGCTGGCCCAGGGGGCAGAGCGCCACCTGCTGGAACTCCAGAGCACAACAAGCGACAGCATTCCAGTTCTTCGCAGGACTCCTCTTGACTCTAAATTGGCTTCACTTTTTTTGAAAGAAAATTCGTTCTTTTTTCCTCTCTTGAAATGTAAGCCCTGGAATTAAGTGCATGGAATCCCCACACTGAGGAAACTTCTCTGCAAAAATGATTGGGAGTTTCTTGGTCCAATAATCAAAGTAATTGAGCAATTTGATTTTGTGGTCTCTGATGGCTACACTTCAACAATGGACCCAATTTTGCCAATTGTCACACTTCAAAAGCATTGACCTGGCAGTCAGAGAGCTGCATGGGGGAGGGCTGGGAGTTGGCTTTTGTTATTTATTTTGATCTAGGTTTTGGCAGGATATTTGGTAAAAGACTTTGAAGTAGTCCTTTTTATATATATTTTTCCAATCTAGGAATAATGATACTTTTCTGAGTATGAAATAAGTGTGTGGTTGGTAATTACTGATGAGAGAAAATGACAGATTGGCTTGTTTTCTAAATTTTAAATGAAGATGTTTTATAATTTCAATAATAATAATATATATTAAATACCTAAATAAATAACTGTGACAAACTTTTTAAAATTATCATTTATTTATTTATTTATGAGAGAAAGAGGCAGACAGCAAGAGAGAAAATGGGTGCACCAGGGCATTTAACCAAGAAATCCACTCAGTGAAGGGGAGTCCTTGACTGGAACTGGGATTTCAGGGTAAATTACATAGGGAACCAACTCCTAGGGCCCCCAAAGAGAAATTCACTTTACAAGTGATTTACAAAGAGCTACCAACAATAGAATCTAGCCAACTCAGGAAAGTGCATCTCAATTAGCCTATACTGATCTAACTCTCCAATGGAGATTCTGTTTGTTAAGAAAGCTCTGAGAGAGCTGTGGCTCCTCCAGCCCTACCATTAAGCCAAAGGCCGACAGCTGTCTTCCTGGCAAGAGATGCACCACCCCAGACCTACTGTGGAGGATCCACATGGAACCCGGCAGGCAGTGATGGGATAAGTAAGAGACCTATAACCACAGCCAATCGATCAAACTTTTTATATAAACTAGTAATTGCAGGAATTAGAATTTCTTAGCAATAGATAATTCTTCTATTAGTTGGCCATTAGCCATGAGACCTGGACAATATCATATTAAAACCTGCCCCTCCAGACAGATTAAATCATGATATAAAATAAAGGAAGGACATCCAAGTCCCTTGAGAACTTTGGTGACCATAACTGGAGGTAGAATGAATTGCTCCACAGAGAAGGAGCAATTGACTTAGGTTCATGTTCGCTGGGGGAGATGGATGGATGGATGGCTTTGATCAGATGGACGGACAGACAGATGGGCAGCTTTGAAAATGCTTCCCAGAATTCTCTCTTCACATCCTTGGAAATTTGAGAGGATAACGTTTGACCAAAATTATGTACTAGGAAAGGGGAAACTTAGGTGATCCCCAGAGAAGACACGCTTCCAAAAGCCCTAAAATCCCTATTATTAGGGAAACAAAGACAGAGATGCTGGTCCCTCTGCTGCTTTCGGGGACTTCTTAGGGCCAGGAAGGACATTAAGTGGTCAGGCAGCTCAGGAAAGAACCCTGGGGCTCCATGTGCACAGAAGGGCACAGAAGGCTAACCCGCCGTCTTAGGAACTTTGGGCTCAGTCTTTTGCTGTATACATCAGGGTGTGTGTGTTAGTGTGTGTGTGGGGGGGGGGGAGGACGCTCTTGCTGCCAGACTCAAGAGATGATGTGTGATGGGGTGCGTGACCCATACAGACTTCTCTAATGAAGCCATTCTGAGATTAGTCCCTTCCCTCCCTGCCTCTCCCCCTTCCTCCTTTCTTCTTTCCCCCTTTCTCTACTCTCCTTTCTCTTCCTTCTCTCCCTCCCTTCCTATATCTTATGTCAGTATTTTATTCTCTTTCCTTCCTCATTCCCTTCTTTTCCCCTCTCTCTTCTTTCTTCTTTTCCCTCTGTCATTTTCTCCTCTCCCTCATTTGTCCTGCTTTCTTTCTTCTCTCCTTCCCTCCTTCTTTCCATCATTCCTTCTTGTTTCTCTTTACTTCTCTTCTCACTTCCTCTCCTTTCCTTTCTGCTTCCTTCCTTTCGTCAGTCCTTTCACTTCTCACTTACTTTCTCCCTCCCTCCCTCCCCCCTCTCTCTTTCTTTCTTTCTCAGCTACAAGAGGTCCTGGCACATTTGTTCTCTCTCATAAATAAATAATAGATAGTTGAAGTGAATAAACATGTTAGAAATAAATAAATAATATTTGAAAAATGGAAAAGAATGTCTCCATCAGTCAAGGACAAGTGGCACAGGAAAGCCACCAAGGATATGTGACTGCATTAATGGGCCATTTGATTAAATGGGAAGTTGGCAAGAAAACAAAAAAGTTCATTCAGTAAGTTGGCGACAATGAGTGAAAGGGAGAATTAGCTAGATCACCAGGACACCTTGCGAGCTTATCTCTGGAACTTGAGCACAGCACAGGCCGGTTGTCTACAGAGAAGTGGAAATGTCTCTGGAATGGTGATGTACCTTCAAAGGTGTTTTGTTTCTTTTGACAACAAAGCAGTGAATGAGTGTTTCTTCTGCTTCTTCTTCTTCTTCTTCTTCTTCTTCTTCTTCTTCTTATTATTATTATTATTATTATTATTATTGTTTTAATGTAGAACTGTTTGAGTCAGTCAGATGTTATTTCCACTTTTTTCGTAATATTATTTGTTGAAAAATGTTATATGTCTGCATGCTATTACGCATAAATCATTACATTAATAGTCCCCAAAATAATTTGGAGAAGGAAACTTGATAGATATTATTAAGATATCTTTTGCTTTGCTGATCAGCTTGTCTCTTCAGTTAGTAAACTAGTGGGGGTTTGGTTGGCAGTGTTTTTTACCAGATTTCACAGAATATTTGTTCCAAAGAATGTGAAATTTCCATCTAGTTGAAGTGAATAAACATGTTTCCTGTTACATAGAAAGCAGTGCTTGAATCGAATTAAGAAGCACTGGGCTTGTTAATAGGTGATGTGTGTGTGTGTGTGTGTGTGTGTGTGTGTGTGTGTGTGTGTGTGTGTGTGTGTTTGTGCGTGTGAAGGGCATTGGGACTTCCGTCCTTTGCAGTCAAATGTTTAGCTTTTCTGTGAGCCTGCCTCCAGGCTGGAATAATTTAGTCACCTGACTTTCCTGTAACTCTTATTGCTTTTGGCTTCATGTGGCAGCATTCATGGACAAACGTTTCTTTTCCATTCCCCAAAAGTCTTTTTAGGACACCCAGCATCTCTTTCCTTTCCCAACTCTTCTGCATGAAGTATTTAGGAAGCACAAACCATATCCAGGGTTTATAGACAGACAAGTAAGTTACCATTAAGACAATAGATTTGCTATTGTTTCAAATAGCTTTGATTAAATATTGTCCCTTGCCTTAGCAAGTACTAGCTCTCCCTTGAAACTAGTTTATAAGGTTGATGTCGTTTCTTAATAATGGTGGTAAGTGCTGAGCATGGCGACTCATGCCTGTAATTCCATCTTTAAGAGGGTCAGGCAGCAAGATTACAAGTTTGGGGCCATTCTGGGCTCCATAGAAGGGACCTGTCTTGAAAGGAAAAAAGAGAGTGGGAGATGCCGGTGGTTTGGGATTGGATCTCTGGGAAGGAATGGATATTCATAATATGCAACAGACACACTGGGCTCTGGATTTAGAACTCCCCAGGTTTATGACACTCAAGCCTCAAGTTCTTGTCCATTTTAGCAAAAACCTGAAAACCATAGACACTGAGAATAATAAGCTATGGAAGATTTATTAGGGACTGTTGAAGAGAGAGGAAGTGGAAAAGCAACAGGCCAACCAAACAACAACAAAAACAAACAAATAAACAACAACAACAACAAAAAAAAAAAACAGGGAAAGCTCCCATGCCAAAAGGAATTCCTCCCTTCTCAGACAAACTGGGAGGGGAGAATAACCAGAAAAAAATCTCTCTCTCCCATGTAAAAGCTTGGATCAGATATTTTTATATGAAGTAGGCATCCAATTAGGAGGTGTCTCATAGCCAGGACCTAATGTATGGTGAAACGTCTTGATTGGTTGTTGGGCCCAGGAGAAATGCTGACTCAGGAAGGGTCTCCCCTGTACTAAGCTTGGGGAAAGTTCCAGAAGAATCAGGAAGCACCAAAAAGAGGCTACTACTTCACCATCTTGGGCGAAACTAAATCAGACTGGAGATCTTGTCCCACCAGGGCAGGCAGGGTGGCATTCCTTGGGCCTATGTCTCTGATTGACTGCCTATAAAAAAGCTGCCTTACTCTAGAGTGAGGAAACCCTTGTAAATTATCCTAAACTCAAACACAATATAACTATGGTGGAAGATCAGTTTCATTATTTAAAACATTGAATTGGTTCTGATTAAATTTAAAAGACACTGAAGTGGATGAATTTCAGAGTAGACCATTAGGCTACTTGCCTATTGTGATTTGTGGTGTTCACCAGCGCCTGCCCAAAAGTATCTAATCGGGTTCACATGTCGGACACCTCCAATTGTTTCTTCTTGGTGTGGGGGGTAGAGGTGAAGAGAGGGTGTTTTCACAGTGGACCATGAATGATTTAAATCCAGTTCACAGAGCCCATTTCCTGTGCTTTACTGAAAGCAAGCCCTTTGACATTTCCAGAGCTGCTGTTTATTTTGGGATGTGAGAGATATTAAAATTCTTTGTTTTAATCACAACATTTGTGAGTGGCAAGAGACAAAGACTTGGGCATGTGTTAAGTTGGTAGCGGAAGGGAAGGGGCATTGAATTACAGCAGACAAAGGCCAGCAATGCTCCCCAAGGGCCAGCTCTGGGAGGCTGCCAGGAAGGACTCAGGACACTTCTTGGCACCCACCTGCCTGAGCTTGGTCAGGCTAAAGGAGGGCACATTTCTTTCCAGCCTCATTACTGCAAAGGAAACACACCCCCAATTCCATAATGGAGAAGGTGAATACGTGGCTAGAGGCTTTCACAGAGAGGGGAACACCTGCTCCCTGGACATTCACGGAAAACACTTTATGCATATTAACCCCCACTTACATGTTTATCTGAAGTATTTCCCTGAAACAGGCTGATTTTTTTTAATGATACCATATTGTAATAGGAAGGACTTTATATTTACTTTTTTTTCTTCTTTTCAAATGAAAAGGGAAGTGAGCCACTTAACCGGGTTCATGTACTAACTTCGAGAAACACTCTTTGCTTACTCAACCACATTAGAAGCCAGTAAGGGGAAACTGATTATTCCTTCTCAGATAACAAAATATGGAGCATTTTAACTGAGGATACAATGGCAGTAATGTAAGTATCTAGTATTTTAAAAATATTTTATTTATTTGAGAGAGGGGGGCAAACAGAGAGAGAATGGGCATGCCAGGGCCTCCAGCATCTGGTTTTACCTGGGTACTGGGGAATTGAACTTAGGTCCTTCTGGTTTACCTCCAGCTCCCTGATTTGGTGTTTTAAGGCCTCCTTAACTTTCAAATAAGAATGACAAGATGTTTAATTATTACCATGGAAATTTAATTCTTGAAACAGAGAGAAGATGCTTCATATTTTAAAGACACGGGATCTCAATTTTTTCTAGATGTTCAGAAGTTTTCTTTGCAAAAGTTGTGTCCAGATTATAGACAAATTACAGTGTGTAAAAATTCAATGAAAAGATTAACTTCTGAGACAGGGTCTCATGTATCCCAGGCTTACCTTGAACTCACTACATAGCATAGAATGACCTTGATCTTCCCAGGCTCTACCTGTTGGGATTACAGGCTTTTGTCACCACACTGGGTTTTATGTGGTACTGGGCATGGACCCTGTGGCTCGATGTATGTTAGGCAAATACTCTATCAACACAAATACTCTATCAACAGGGCTACCTGCCCAGTCTAGAGATAATACTTAAGAAAGAAGCATTCAGATGTTGGTGGCTCAATATTTACAGCTTTAAAAAGAGATACAGGGAGGGTATTATGATCAAAATACATTTTATACATGTACAAAATTATCAGTAAGTAAAAAAAAATACAACTAGATCTGTACTTAAACAAGCATTTGATTTTCAATAAGACACCAAAACAATATAACAGGAATTTAAACAAATGTGCTAGATTACCAGGCATCGTAAAGGGAAAGAAGAAGAAGGAAGGATGGAGAGAGAGAGAAAAAGTAAGCCAACGCAGCAAGAATAATGCACTGGGAGAATCGGAATGTTGGGAGTGGAATATGGGTATTTATTTTAAATCCTAACACTGTTGCATATTTATAAGTCTTACTTAAAATGTTTGGGGGGTGGCCAGGCCTGATAGTGCACGCCTTTAATCCTAGCACTCGGGAGGCAGAGGTAGTAGGATCACCATGAGTTCAAGGCCAGCCCGAGATTATGTTGTGAGACCTTACCTTAAAAAACCTTGAAAATAGAAAAAAGTTTGGGGAAAGAAAGTAAATTTTTAGATGAAATAACTGGTTTCTTTGAACATACCACTTTTCTAATGCATTTGGTAGAAATGGATTCTAATGAGAAGAAAAATAAAATGATTTACTTGCCCAATTCCATTGAAATATAAACTTAAAAAAATATAAATCCAACTGTTTTGTTCTACTGATTACAGAAATATAAGGTAAAAAGGAAAATTCCTAGGTCACATAAATCCAGAGACAGTCGTTGAGCATTAGTAAATAGTAATCTGCCAAGACATGGAGGCTTCAGGTCTTTCTGGAGGGGACCTTGCTGTCCTTGGGTAACCACAACTAGAGAGGCAAGGTCAGGTCCATTGGTAGCTAGCCAAGCCCTCCTGTTCCCCACCCCTTCTCCATTACTTACTTCCCCACAGCTCCTTCCCTCACTATGGATTCTTCCAAAATACTTGGTGGGCACGCCTTTAATCCCAGCACTGAGGTAGACGGAGCACCTTGAGTTCCAGGCCAGCCTGGGCTACAGAGTGAGTTCCAGGTCAGCCTGGACTCCAGTGAGACCCTACCTCAAGAAATGAAAAATCTTTCAGGCTGGAGAGATGGCTTAGTAGTTACAGTGCTTGCCTGCAAAGTCTAAGGACCCAGGTTCGATTCCCTAGTATCCACTTAGAGCCAGATGCACAAAGTGGTGCATGCATCTGGAGTTTGTCTACAGTGGCTAGAGGCCCTGCGTGCCCGTTCTCTTTCTCTCTCTGTCTCTCTGTTTGCAAATAAATAAATAAATAAATGATTTTAAAAGAGGCTTTCTTCTCATACTTTCCAGTATTCCACCAAGAATCAACTCCAGCCCATTTCCTCAAGGACATACTCTCTTGTTCTGAGAATGGATTCCATACTTTGGTCCATAGCTTCAGAGAATAGTAGTCATTCCTGTGAAAGCATTAATTAGAACCACTTCATAACTCCTTGGCCAATAGAGGACCCCTGTGGGCAATATGCATCCTGGATCACACACAGTCAGTAGGATTTATTTCCTAGCATTAATGTCTTTGTACATTTCTTGCTTTATCTATTCATCTCTATACTAAAAGTAGCATTTTCAGAGCCAGGTAATCTCAACACTTGAGAGGTAGAAGCAGGAAGATCAATGTCAAGTTCATCCTCAGCTATATTGCATATCTGAGGCCAACCTGGATGACATGAGACCCTGTCTCAAAAAATAAGTAAATAAATAGAGCATTTTAGGATTTTATAGATTTTTCTCCTTCTCAAGAGTTTTAAGTAATTAATAGGTGTTCTGGTTAGGATGGCAGAATAGGAGCCAACCCAAGGAACCTGGGGACAAGGAGGTCTAGAATATATGGGGAGATCCAGGATACATCAACATAGCAGGAAAAGGTAGCTGCCTGCCTGCCACAGAGACATCCCTGTTCCCTCTGCCATATCTGCCAGGGCCCACCCAGGCAGTTCCAGGGAGATGGTGACAGACACTCCAGTCACTCAAATCTCATCTAAACAGAGATCCAGAGGCTACAGAGAAAGTACCGGTGCCAGAGCCTCCAGCCTGGCAAATAAACTCCAGACGCATGCACCACTGTTGCAGTCAGCTTTCTCTGTTGCTGCGCAGAAAGAACCCAAGCAAAAGCTGCTTATGGAGGAATGGGCTTATTTGGCTTACAGACTCAAGGGGAGACTCCAGGGCTGGAGAGGTGGCTCAGAGGTTAAGGCACTTGCTTTCAGTGCCTAAAGCCCCAGGTTCAAGTCCCCAGGACCCACATAAGCCAGACCCACAAGGTGGTGGCCCTGGTGTTCTCTCTCTCTCTCTCTCTCTCCCTCTCTCTCTCTCTCTCTCTCTCTCTGTCTCTGTCTCTCTGTATCTCTCTGCTTGAAAATGAATAAATAAAATATTTTTTTAAAAGGGGAGACTCCATCCTGGCAGGGAAAACAATGGCATGAGCAGAGGGTGGACCTCACCTCTGCCACAGCACTGCAAACAATGGCAGGAAGGTGTGCCAAACACTGGCAAGGGGAAGCTGATTTATATAACCCCATAAGCCCGCCCCCAACAACACAGCTCCAGCAAGGTTGTAAAACCCAAACTGCCATCAGCTGAGGATCAATCAATCAGAACACATTCATTTGCTTGTGGGGGACACCTGGATCAGACCATGACAACCACTTTGTGCGTCTGGCTTTATGTGGGCACTGGGGAATCAAACCTGGATTTTTAGGCTTTGCAGGTAAGTTTCTTAACCGCTGAGTCATCTCTCCAGGACCCCCACCTTTTAAAAATTTTTATTTTATTTTATTTGAGAGAGAGAGGGAGGGAAAAAGGAAGATAGAAAGAGGATGAGTTTGGGCACACCGGGACCTCCTGCCCCTGCAAAGGAACTCCAGACAAATGTGTCACTTTATGCATGCATCTGCTTTTGCATAGGTGCTGGGGAATTGAACCTGGGTTGTCAGGCTTTCATTCTTGGCAAACAAGCAAGTGTCTTTAACCTCTGAGCCAGCTCTCCATCCTCCCCCAACCCCATTTTTTAAAATCACTGCTTCCTAGAGAATACTGGCCCTAAGAAACATTACTTTATAATTTAACATAGGGTGGATTTCCCAACACATTTTGATTATAACTATAGATTTCTAATCATGGTCCCTTCACAATGCACTCCTTGCTCTACGCCACAGTGTCTGTCTCCCCCTTTCCCATGGTCTTGGCGAGGAACCCTTGTTGATTTTTAAGCCATTGAATGCTTTTTAAGTACACATTTACATGTCTTGACAGCTTTCTTCCGACAGAGGGCAAGATTTTCTCGCCGAATATAGCCTAGCGTGTCACAGAGTTTGCAGAGACAGAATGGAACCCTCCCCACAGCTAGGGCAGAAACCAGCGGCAGGTGCATCACTCAGGCCCGCCCTTTGCTTCTTGAAAAGAGCTAAGACTTTTGCTAGAGCAAAGAAGATGAAGGGAAGGGTTGTCTACGTGGGGAGCCAAATCAAATTAAGATAGAACGTTTGAAATTTTTAATTTTAATTGCATGGGGGAGGGGGGGTTTGTTGGAAGTCTTTTAAATTTCTGATGTATTTCCATTCTGCCACCACTCAGAAGATACCTGGTGACATGATTATGTTCAGACTTGTGTGTGTGTGTGTGTGTGTGTGTGTGTGTGATAATGTGTGTGTGATAATGTGTCAATGAAAATTCCATATATAGGGCTGGAGAGATGGCTCAGCGGTTAAGGTGCTTGTCTCCAGTGCCTAAGGCCCTGGGTTCAATTCCCCATTATCCATATAATCCAGACCCACAAGATGGTGGCCCTGGTGAGCTCTCTCTCTCTCTCTCTCTCTCTCTCTCTCTCCTTAAAAATGAATAAATAAATAAATAAGCGTGTGTGATTTTAAAAAAAAGAAAATTCCATATATATAGCTCTTTGCAGGCACAGGACTTTTCAGGTATGGCTTGAGTATTTTTTTTTTTGTGTTTTCTAGGTAGGCTCTCATTCTAGGCCAGGCTGACCTTGAACTCACTCTGTACTCCCTGGCTGGCGCTCCTCCTACCTGTGCCTTCCAAGTGCTTGGACCCAAGGTGTGCACCACCACAACTTGCCTTGTGTCTTTTCATGATTTGTGTACAATTTGTTAAGGAAACCATCCGACATTAATGCAGATTGCGGAAGTGGAAGGGCAAAGAGGTGGGCAGCTTTCAGTGGTAGTAATGTACTATACACATTCCTTACTGAGCAGAAGTGGTCTAGCCAAACTCTGTACATGGATTTATGGAGGAAGACACCCATGCCTTCTGCAGAATGGCAGGCTCCAATCTAAAGGCCCCTGTGTTTGCTGACTCTTCCTTCTTTCTGCAACTGCTTGAATTCCAAGTTCAGACTTCATCTAGCACTTCTCCTGCCTGGCACATGGATGTAGTAAACCGTTCTCCAGGGAAGTCACACTGTGTTAATTGACTTTTCCTCCCTACCAGTGACACTATCCCCCATCATTGACACTTTCTATCTGCTAATTGATTAGTACTGTGGCTCTTTGACCAGGATCAAAACAACCCTTCCAGAGTCATGAATAAAGAACAGCTAGAGAAAGCAAGCCTAGAGCCTAACGCACATGGCCAAGATTGACATACATTTTTTGATGGGACATCAACAGGACCCTGAGCCCTGGGGATTGTCACTACTGATGCCTGTCAGACTCCTCATGCAGTCAGAGTGGTGAGCTGATTCTGCTCATTGACGTCACCTGTGACTGACCCACGCTCTCTCTCTCTCTCTGCACCCCACACAGCTGCACTGCCAGGGGTAAAGCCATCTTGAAATCCTCCTGCGCCTGTGTCTGGCTGCTTCCTATCCTGACCATAAAATCTCATCTTATCTTCTCTAGTGTGGAGCTGGGTCACATTTTCCTTCTGGATTCTTAGGCTCTGTGAGCCTTCCTCATAGGCACAGACAATCCGCTTGTCTGTTCTTTCCCCTTTAAAACAAACTCCCAACCCTCTGAGAGTCCATTCGTGTAAGTTTGCCTAGAAGACAATCCTTCAACTCGGGTTGCTTCATAATTTCAAACTGTTACATTTCTAAAATCTTTCTCTAACAAAAGAAATCAATCAATCCACCAAAAAGTGTTTGAAACATACTGTGAAAGTGACAGGTGAAAAGAAACCAAAGACACAAGGACATTTTAAAACAATACCAGTAAAAATAATTTATATATGTATGTATATATATATGTATATATGTATATATATATGTTTATGTATGGTGTTAAAGTCAAAGCAAGACTACCTGGAGGAAGGAGGAGAGCATGGGGGGACGGGGAGGAAAGAGAAATGACAGGGACAAACAAGGTCAAGTGAATGAGACCGAGTACAAAAATTGTTATGAAACCCATCAGTATAGTACAAATACGTACATAAATAAAGTGAAAAGAGTTCCTGAAAAAAATACAGATTAAAAAGGGATAATTGGACTGGAGAGATGGCTCAGCAGTTAAGGCGCTTGCCTGCAAAGCCTAATAATCTGGGTTCGATTCCCCAGTACCCATGTAAAACCAGACAACAAAATAACATAGGCATCTGGAGTTCGTTTGCAGTGGCTGGAGACCCTGGCGTGTCCATTCTCTCTGTCTCTCTATCTCTCTCTCTGCTTGTAAGTAAATAAAATATTTTTTAGAGGATGATGGTGATATGACTGGCTTTTGAACCTGTTTTCACATTCAGGAATTTTCCTGAGGCGTCTGGGGATGTGGCATTGCTTCGGTGAAGCTATGGAATGATGGCATGCCCGTTGGCACATGGCTTTGCCTTCTCTCGCTGGCATGGGCTGCACCCTCTGAAGCTGCAGCCATTGCCCATTCTGTGCTTCACTCTGTAGTGTACAGTTCCACCTTCTGAAACCAAAAGACAAATCTGATTTGATAATAAAAGTGCTTAAGAAGATCTATTAGGAATATGTACCTAGGAGAAACCCTAGTACATTATTTAAGGGCATTCATAGCGTGTAAATGTCAATCAGTAACCAAAGCTACTTTCAAAATGCACTTATTTCTTATTGAAGCTGCATTTTCTACCATCCCAGAATATTATTGTAAGAACATAAATTCCTTGATTTATTATTTTTTTGGAGAAACTCTGTGGAACCAAGAATATATTCATTATTTTAAGTTAACACAATTATAATTCTTCTAAGTGTACAGAAATGTATGATACCAATGGAATACAGTATTATATTCAGCTTTCCAATGCTAATTTTGGCTCTTTGGCAAATGTCTACCTTTAAGAAATGTTTACCATTGAAATGTAGCAGGGCACACATTATATGATCATGGAGGAAATACTCTTGAGTTATTTGCATGAATCTGGTAATAAATGTATGGCACATATATGATATCTGTGGCCAAATAACCTAACAGCAAACAACTTTGGATTCAAGAGATGGAGCCAGGAGGATCAGAAGCTCAGTGTCATCCCTGGCTGCAATAAAGGCAGTGAGAACTTAGAACAACCTAATTCTACCAACAAGACCAGAAATGCTAGCTGACTCCCTGGCAGGAGATGAACCACCCCTCACACATCAGCTGGGGCCCAGGTGAAACCACAGAGGAAGTGGCGAGATGAGCAAGAGTGCTGCTCCCACAGCGAGCCCGAGACAGGGTGATGGAGACAGACACTGAGGATACTCAAAATGTTCCAAGCAGAAATCCAGAAGCTGCTAAGAGCTCAACACTATAGTAGACTTAAAACATACCCACCACAGCCCAGGTAATATTGCAGAAGAGGGGTCAGAAAGATTGTAAGAACCCATGTGAATGGGAATATCCAGAGTCATGACCCCACCACCACCACCTTCTCCAACAATGACTGCGGCTGGCATAACTCATAGCCCACAGCCCCATGGTGCATACCAGCAATCCCACTGAGGAGGGCCCTCATTGGAAGGGGGACAGGGAGGAGGGAAATTGTGGTACCAACTCATGATCTGTTTATACAAAGTTTCTACTCGGTAAATTTAAATTTAAAAAGAAAAAGCAACTTGAGAGAGAGAGTTACTTTAGCATAGAGTTTCTGAAGATATACAGTCCATCACGGTGGGGAAGGCTTGAGGCAGATGGTTACTTTGTGTCCACAATCAGGAATCAGAGAACAGATAGAACATGAGACTGGACTATCAACCCCCTGCCTCCAATGGCTCACTTTTTCCAGGAAGATCCCACCTGCAAGTTCTGCAAGCTTCCAAAACAACGCCACCAGCTGGGGACCAAGTGTACAACCACATGAGCCACTGGGTAATATTTCACATTCAAAATTACAATGTTCTTTGAAATATAAGGAAAATAAAACACTAAATAAAAACTGTATGCTAGCTAGTGGCTCTGATTGGTAACTGAGAAGTGGTGCTTGGAGTTGTGGTTCACATCTGTAGTCCCAGCACCCAGGAGGCTAAAGCAGGAAGATTACTGTGAGTTTGAAACCTGCTTAGACCGTACAGTAAGTAGCAGCCAGTTCAGGACTCAATAACGAGATCTTGTCTCAAAATAAAAATAAATAAATAAATAAATAAATAAACAAACAAATAAATAATAGGCTAGGGTTATATCTCAGTTGGTAAAGTACTTGCCTATCTTGCAAAAAGTTCTGGGTTTGAAAACCCTAACACAGCATAAAACTAGGTATAGTGGTGCACTCCTGTAATCCTGGCCTTCAGGAGGTTCAAAAAAGAAAAATAGAAGTGTTAATTCTTCTAAGTTGGTTACTTCTGTTATATGTGAAAATATGATCAAGCTTGTTATCTAACTTAACAGCCACTACATCAAGTATGTAAAGATGATTTAGTGTGTGTGTGTGTGTGTGTGTGTGTGTGTGTGTGTGTGTGTGTGTGTGTGGAGGCCAGAGGACAACTCCAAGGGCTGTTCCTCAAACACCATCCACCTTGTTTGAGGCAGGGTCTCTCACTGGCTTCAAGCTTGCCAAGTTGCTAGTCTGGCTGGCGAGTGAGTCTCAGGAATTGCCCTGCCTCTGCCTCTAGCTCCAGGCTTACAAGTGTGTGCCACCACCACACCTGAGACTTTTATGTGGGTTCTGTTTGCATGACCAGCTTTATGGCCTGAGCATCTCCCAGGCTGATTATTTCATTGGAATATGCATGTACATATTTCAGATAATTGAAATATTGAGGCAAGTTTATTTTGGGGGTGGGAGAGTATTGTGTTTTTACCATTGACAGTATCAATTTATTAATCCTATGGGACATGTTTTTGTTTAGGTCTTAAATGAAGTCGTTGTTATGTTTTAAGTGTTTGGTGGTTGGTTCTTTGGGACGTGATATGCTTAATAAAGTTTGTGTACAACAATGGGCTTAGGAAGTTCCCTGCAGTTGACAAGTGTGTGATTTGGAACACCAGGCAGAATGGCCACGTGGCCTGGTGGCCCAGGACCACGCTGAGAAGTCAGCAGCTGTGCATGCTAAGTTGGGCTCTGTCATTAACCTGCCCAGGGACCTTCTAAAAATTGCTTAATTCCAGACAAGAACATAAACATAGGTGCCAGTGTGCCCTAGAATAAAGGGAAAGGAAACCAGGCCATGTGCATAAAACAGAGCAAACTCCTCCCTCACTCTCTCTTGGATTTGGAAAGATCGGACTGTAGGTTACTGTTCTTTGCTTCTAATTAAAGGAGGCAATCTAAGCAAGTGGACTTAACTGAGAGAAACTGGGGCAGTTGGAATAAGAGGGGAAAATTCAAGCAAACTCTTTTGGATTTGGAAGAGATTTCCCCACAACTGACTCTGTCTCTTCTGGTTCCTGGGTGTGACTTTGTCATCTTGTGACCTTTCTGGCTCTGCATCTGAGCCTGCCTCACTTGTAGTTTTCCCTTCTCTCCCCAGTTCCTTCTTGGTTTTTCTTGGTTGGCACAGAAATGGAGACACAAACTGTGCTCTGGCTGCCTTTGATATTGCCTCCCTCTATGGTGGAGCTCGCCAGGATTAGACTCCTTTCTGTCTACTTGCTCCCCCTACACCATACTCACTCACTTTGGGGAAGGGAAAAATGGGCCAAGCAACAACAGAGTCACTTCAAGGCAGTGGCAGACCTGAAGGAGATATCAGGTCCGTTAAATGCCTTGTTTCCAAAGAGCATGCCCACATTTAAGGATGTGAAATATACAGGGGCACAAGGACCTGAATTTGGACTCCCAGGACCCACATAAAATCTGGACATGCTGAAATGTACCTGAATCTCAATGTTGGGAAAGTGGATACAGGAGAATCCTTTAGGCTTGTTGCCTAGCTAGTCTACCCTAATCCAGAAACTCAGGGTACAACGCCAAATCCTGTTTCAAAAAGTGAGGTGGAGGGCTGGAGAGATGGCTCAGCAATCAAGGTGCTTGTCTGCAAAGCCTAAGGACCAAAGTTCAATTCCCCAGTACCCATGTAAAGCCAGATGCACAAAGTGGCACATGTGTCTGGAGTTCTCTCCCAGGGGCTGGAGGCCCTGGCATTGCCATTGTCTCTGTCTGTCTCTCGCTATCTCTATTTATCTGCTTACAAATAAATAAATCAAAATTACCAAAAAGTAAGGCAGAGAGCAACTTAGGAAGACATTTGATATCAAACTCATGTCTGCACACACATGTGCACCCACACACATATAAACACACACACAATACACCCAAGACTGAATTGAACTTATAATTTTCATATGTAAAAATGGGGACTCTAAGGGCTGGGAAGATGGTCTATCTTCAGCTTGTTTGGCCAGAAATAAAATATCTCACAGGAAGTATACATACTGCAATCACTAAATAACCCACAGGGGTTAGCTAGAGGCCTTCACATTCATGAACAGAGGACGAAATCACTAAAGAGCTGCATCCATGTGTGTCCAGGACAGGGCAAAGCAAGCCCTAGTGTACATGGAAATCTAATACTCACCCTTTCAAGATATCTTCTGCCCTGAGAACATTTAAACAGGTATGATTGTGGGTGTGCATAAAACCGTTTGCTTAGCTTGGTTTTCCCTAAAGAAATGAAATACAAGGGTCTTAACAGTTAAGATTCCTCAGCTCTTAGGAAAGATGGTGTAAGAACTGGTGGCCTTCATCTGTGAATGAAGTTTCCTAGAGAGCTATTCCTTTATTAATTTTTAATGTTATTTTGACAGTAGCGAGTTCTCTTGCCCTATGGCCCATGTCACTAGCCACAAGCTTTGGACCAGGTGTCAGGCCTTAGTAGCAGGTCTGATTCCCCTTCTGTGGAACAGGCCTCCAATCTAATCAGAGAGCAGTTGCTCACACCCATGGCTTTCCTGCCACTGTTGCACCAGTGGGCACATCTTACCTGGCAGGTGGGTTGTGAAATACACAGGGTCCACACTGTGTACGATTGTGATGACTTTAATCCCTCAGAAGCTTGCAGAGTACCACCTACTGGCATGAAGAATGCTTCTCAGCAGCTTAGTCCCAGTTTGGTTTCTGTATGCCCTGAAACCAGTGTGTGGTGTCTTTTTTAAAATTCATTTTCAATCAGAGAGAGAGAGAGAGAGATTGAGAGAGATACCAGGGCCACCACCTTGTGGGTCTGGTTTATGTGGGTCCTAGGGAATTGAACCCAGGGCCTTGGGCCCTGGAGGCAAGTGCCTTAACTGCTGAGCCATCTCTCCAGTCCCAGTATGTGGTATCTGTAGCAACAGGGACTTACTACCTAAGTTTTGGTTCCCAACTAAGAGCAATAGCTTCATTGTTCTAGGGTCTCTGCAACCTCCCTCTCCAACAACCCACTGGGAAGTATATCATCTCTCGCACTGCAATTTTTTTGAGGTAGGGTCTTACTCTAGCACAGGCTGACCTGGAATTCACTATGGAGTCTCAGACTGGTCTCGAACTCACAATGATCCTCCTACTTCTGCCTCCCAAGTGCTGGGATTAAAGGTGTGCACCACCATGCCCAGTAGTGAGAGAATGTGTGTGCCAGGGCCCCTAGCTGCTGCAAACAACTCCAGATACATGTGCCACTTTGTGCACCTGGCTTTACGTGGGTACTTGGGAATAGAACTCGGGTCATTAGGCTTTTCACACAAGTGCCTTAACCATTTAGCCATCCTCCAGCCCCTCTGACACTGTGTTTAAAATGAATACTCTATTGCTTCTGAGAGCAGCTCTGCCCATCCATGCAGGGGGTCTTCATTTAAACACTTTTTAAATTAATATTTTAAATTGGCTTACCAAAGTGGTAGGTTTCCATGTGGCTTATCCACATGTCCTTAGTTTTGGTTCATTTTCCCACCACAAAACAAAGAAATCCCCAAACAAACCTTATTTCCCTAAATTCATAATGTGTGATTAAGTTACCAAACTGTTACCGGACAGAACACAGGCTCCCACTTGTAGTGAAAGTTATTGAAAAATCAGCTGAGAAGGAAATGCAAGACAATTTTACTGGAATTTGGTAGAGAAGAAAACCAACAGGGCAGAGGAGCCTGAACTCTCAGCGGCTGCTGGGAGGAGGGAGGGAGGTGCGAGGAAGAGAGACAGCCATGCTGAGGTAGAAGTCACAATGGTCTTCAGGGAGAGAGAGAGCCTAGAGTGTCGGGGCAAGCAGGCTTAGGACTTTGGCCAATATCCCCCCCCAAAAAAAAGGGGGGGAACTAGAAGAAGATAAAGAGGGAAAAGAAAAGTTATGCTCTCTGGCTTAGAACCAGAAGTGGACAGTGAGGATCTGTCAGCAGCTTCATTGAGGGAAGGGCTAGTTAATGCCTCCTGACTTACCATGTCTTCAGGTATGCTGTGTTTCTTGAAGTCTCTACAAGTCTCTGAGCTTTCCTGAGGCTCAGAGTACTATCCAGGTGATTGGGAGATTCATTAGCTCTTAAGGAAGAGGGTTAATAGTATGTATTTGAAATCGTATCATCTTATGGGCAGTTTAAAATACCATGACTAGAGCCCAAGGTCAAAGATGCAATTCAGATTCCATTCTTCTATGTTTGTTTTATTGTTTGTTTTTTTCGAGGTAGGGTCTCGCTCTAGCCCAGGCTGACCTGGAATTCGCTATGTAGTCTCAGGGTGGCCTTGAACTCACCATGATCCTCCTACCTCTGCCTCCTGAGTGCTGGGATCAAATCAAATCAAATCAAGTAAGAGAGTAGATTTAAAAAGAATTAAGGAAAGTTAAAAAAGGAAATAGGTGTATAAAATACTCATGCATGGTTGGGAGGAACTAGCCTTCTCTTAAGGGGCCTTTCACCTCTGCTAACACCTTCTTCCCTTGCATATTGTATTTGAAAACTTGAAAAAGGACAATTGTGATTTGTCTTCTCCTCTTCACGTGGTATCTCAAATCCTAAGGAGAGCAGCTGTGATGGTTTCCATTTCATAACAAAATTCGTGTGTTACCAGTGGTCTGTCATGAGGCAGTCCAAAGCTGATGGGGAGGGGGTCCATCAGTGACTTCCAAGCCTGCTCCTGTTTCGCTAGCTACCTAACAAAATCACCTGTAGAAAACCTCAGTCCTAATACATTCTTCCCAAATGTATATAAAAGTTAAAAGATCAAAAATAGTGATTTGAGAATTAATTTGATCATTTGAAATAAAAATGGATAATACCTCATATTCCTAATAAAATTATAAATTGAAAGTATTTATTCATATAAAAAGGCTACTGGGAAAAAGGAAGATTAGACAACTACAGATGATTTGTGAGAATTTATACCTAATGTTCCATAAAATATTTTAAATCACTTATCCTTTTTGACTAATAAAATTAAGTTCAAAAATATTTATCAAATGCCCGTAATATACTTGTATCTGTAGAATCCATGTTTTAATTGACTTAATCCTCTTAATCCCATATGGAAATAAATGTGAAATACCAGGGTTTTCTCCTTTGCTTTTCTCCTGCATGGTATGTGAGCTCTAGAAACTTGGGGTCAAACAGAGCATCATTCAACTTGCTTAACCACATGTCATTGGCTGCTGGATTTACCATGTCAAACAAGTACAATATAGTAATAACCGTAAATACTAGAGGATTCTGCCAATGGACAAATTGTATGGTGGCGAAGGAGATGACACAGGACATACTTGTCACAGAGATTAATTCCAGGCATCCTAGAGGTGCAGTAGCTCTCATAATCACAGGCAAAGCATGACATGAACTGTGTTCTCTAGATCTTTCTATGAAATCTTCACAAAGCCCAAATCAAACACAGAAACAGCTATTTCTTTGACCCACAAAACAGGTGTGTCTCTTCCCTGTATGCCGTGTTCTCAGCATGCAATCTGTTGTCATTTCCTTTGCTTTTCATGTTACCATCCAAAGTCATTTGTAGAGATGATACCACACCATAGTGAGCCACAAATCCTCCTTTTCAGTACCTTGCATATGTTTGGGAGAGAAATATGATAGCTTTCAGCTTTTAAATATTACCCAAATTTTGCTTATAATTCCAAATTCATTTCAGCCTAAAACTCAGATAATGTTCAGTGTTCATACATTTTTGAAGAATGAACATATACAAAATATTTTGTTAATATAATACTCCAACCGACACTTAACAACATAATATTCATTAAGAAGTCACTTTAGAGTTCTAGTCTCCTCTTTGAAATATTGAATTAAATTCTAAAAGTACTTGACTAACACCTTCATTCTGAAACAACAAAATGTGTATGTTATATTGCTTTGTTAATGAGATCAACCTTTAGTACATATATTAGCACAAAGTCAAGTACATGTAAGTTCCGACAGCAAGGAGACGTGTGTGCTGTTTTCTGTGGGGAGTGAGCCTGGGTGACAGCCTACTGCAGGAGAAGGTGGGGATAGAATAGTTTCAGGGTAATGTCGACATGTAGTCCCTGGACTTAGAAACTCACTCTCCAGAATCTAAGCTATGTCCCAACCCCACAGAGGAAAGGACACCTTTTTAAATTTTATACAAAGTCATGTTACAGGACAGCAGAAGACCCTAACCTGTTATCGCTTCTCTTTCATGTTAAAAAAATAATGACAACAGTAATAATCACAATAATGATTATAAATAAGTCTTTCATGAACGCACTGTGTCTTCCACACCCCAAACCCTTTCCTTCTTTCCTTTATTTTTTAAAATATTTTTATTTATTTGAGAGAGAGAGTATGTGTGTATGGGTGTACCAGGGCCTCCTGCCACTGTAAACAAATTCCAGATATATGACCCACTTTGTGCATCTGGCTTTATGTGGGTACTGGGGAATAGAACTCAGGCCATCAGGATTTGCAAGCCAGTGCTTTTAACCACTGAGCTATCTCCCCAGCCCCCTTCTTTCCTTTAAAGAGTGCTTTCCTCTTACTAGATCTTTCTTTCTCTTTCACTGCCTTGTTTGCACTCCAGCCTCTCCGATGAAGCAGCTCTTGTCCAAGTCCCTGAGGATGGTATAATCTTCTCTTTCTCCATAGCCATTGGCTGACCACCACTGATGGCCTCACAAAGCCCTTTTGTGGTGGTTAACATTGATTTTCAACTTGGTAGGATCTAGAATCCCCTAGGAGACAGAACTCTAGGCGTGTGTGTGCAGGGGGTTTCTGGATTAGGTTAATTGAGGTGGGAAAACCCACCCTAACTCTAGGCACCACCCTTTTATTTGGTTTGGAACTGGGGTCTCAAATTATATGCATACTCACAGACATGAACACAGAGACACAGGGGCAAACATACACACATATAGACACGTAGTCCATGCAAACACACAGACATGTAGACACATGGATGTGTGCATACAAACAGCCACACAGACATGTCGATGGCCACAGACACTCTGCCCTCAGATTCCCATCACCTCTGGGTCCTCCCCTGCTGATCCTCTGTCTCTCTGCTCCAGCTCCCTGTGCCTCCCCACCGGCAACTCCAGGGGAGTTCATTCCCTCTGGGGAATGATCCTATGAAGAGTCATTCCTTCATTTCCTCAGCCATCTTCTTAGGGAGGGCTTCCCCAGCCAGAAAGACTTAAGGCCACCCCTTCGACACTTCCCAGCCCCTGTCCCCATGAGCTTCTTTTCTCTTCAGCTGTTCCTTGAAATGTGAGCGGTGTCTGGGCAGGGCTTTGTCTGTTGAGTTGTCCACACCCGGAGTACGTGGAAAATGCCAGGAGCTCCATGGTGACTGGGTTCAATGGATGACTAACACTATTCCATAAATAGGAGCACAAACAGAATGAACTTTAGAGATGTTCAGACACAGTCCTCATGGAGATGAACTTCAACTTCTTTCCTTGTCTTCATCCACCTTTACAGCCCACCAGCAGGCCATCATGCCATCGTCCATCATGACTGGTCAGGCCCTTCAGAGTCTGGGGCACGTCAGGAGTCTGATTGCCTATGTCTTCTCAACTGACCCTTTCCTTCCAAGAACCTGTAGCACATCTATGACACTGGAGTTGCCTGCAAGAATCGGGCAGGGTTCAGGTGTGGCAGCACACACCTTTAATCCCAGCACTTGGGAGGCAGAGGTACGAGGATCACCGTGAATTCGAGGCCAGCCTGAGACTGCATAGTGAATTCCAAGTCAGCTTGGGCTAGAGCAAGACCCTACCTCGAGAATCAAAACAAACAAACAAACAAAAAACTGAATAGGCCAGAGTAGACACAAGGCAGAGATCAGTGGGCAAGAACAGGCACTTTCTGTCTAAATGGGACATTTTCACTTGTTGGGCTTTAGAGCATCTTTGGTGAGTTAATGCAGGTCAAACAATCTGAGAGGGAGAGTCCATAGCACAGTGGACAATACCCACCACAGAGCACCCCGACTCAGGAGAGCAGGGAGGAGGGTGGATCCTCACAGGCTGCTGAGCTAGCTGGGAACCAAAAGAAGCATCTAGAACTGAAAGCATGCAGAGACACAATGCCCAGTATCCTAAGGAACTGCTACTCTTGTGTACACACACACACACACACACACACACACACACACACACACACACACACACACGCACACACACACACACAGTGACACCCAGGCCCTGGATCTGCTAACAAGTGAGTGAGTGGGCCTCTCTCCACTCACCTACTGCAAAATCTGCTCACCAGCTGAAACGAAGGAGGGAGACTCGGCACCTGTTCAAATACTTCTGATTATGAAAACAATTTTCCTGAAAAACAAGGATTAATTCAAGCTGCCTAGAATTGTTATTTTTGGCATGTGCAC